>VKOC01032682.1:0-18634 GCA_009364415.1 Spea multiplicata | reverse complement strand
TATATATATATTATACATCCACTCATTTTAACTAGTGCCGATTTAACAAAGGTTAAAAAAAATCAGAGTTCAATAGAATATGAATTGTTTAATTACACTGCAGAGTGGGTGGAGGGACGAGACCTTTACTGTTATAATTATAGTCTGTGATAATCCCGAGAACACAAGACAAGACAGGCTACTTAAGAAAATGAGACAAGGTTTCCACTCTGGGAAAACCTTTACCCTGACAATGAAACTCCGATCATTAAAGAGATCTCCAGTAACGCGGGCCCTAAGGGACACTTGGCTATAGACTGTGTACGCAAAATAAAAATGCCATGGTAATCAGGAAAGCCCAAGTGCCGGGTATTAAGGGGTTAAACTTTGTAGGAATCTGTAGGAGCCTTAGCTACGCGTCCCTTAAACACACTACGTGCAAAGGGACAACACAAGCAAATATAATAAGCCGACACCGAGAATACAGAGCAAGTCACCGGCTAGATACCAATACTGTGTATAACAGTAACCGGCAGCTTCGCTATTACTGGGATATATTAACCCCGTTAGCCACACTACCGGCATCTACCAAAAAGAATACAGAGCCGAGAGCCAAGAAAGGAGACATCGAGTGGAAACGCATCTTCTCACATACATGCAAAGCATTTCCTAACCGTGTGACGCAGAACGTTACTTCATCAGCCCTCTCCCTGCTGTCAGTAGCCAGGGGTTTGGGTTATGTATGTATGTATGTATGTATGTATGTATGTATACACACACACACAATCTTTTATTTATATAGAGCCAGCAATTTACTCAAACCTTTTAAAATACATCTTTTCAAGGGGTCTGACACTAGGACAGACAAAGTGATACATTAGGCAAAGAGGGCCGGCTCTCAAGCTTACAATCTAGAGGAGATATACATACACACGCATATACACATACACACCCCTAGTGATAACATAACTGTCATTACAGGACAAAAATAAATATTTTTGAACCGAAAATAAAGTGGGAGGTGGCAGTTTCAGTTGTCGTGCGCGGACCGAGTGCTCACAACGTTTCCTGATGACATTCTGCATACAGGTGTGGCGCTGTCATGTCAAAGGGCAACAGGCACAAAGGAACCGGATAGACCACATTCTGTTGTACTGCGTCACTTGCTCTATTAACCCGAGCCAAATGTCTTGTAGAAGGTGGCATTAAACATTTATTCTTATGGCACAATTATGTGCGATAGCAAGAAACCACATTTTGTGAACCAGCAACCCCTGTACTAAACAACCCTCATACTGAAACTAAGCATTCTTTTCCTAGAAGGCTGCACCTATTGGCTTATTTATATAACGCCAACATATAACGCAGAGCTTAATACAATACATATACTCAATGGAAAAACTATACAGAATATTTTGGGGTCCAAAAACCCACCTCCACTTTGTACATATTTCACCTGCCAGACAACATAAGACAGGTGTGACATTCATTTAGTACAGATCACCAACAGGGCCCTATGCAATACATATGTGCCCCATTGATAGTCCAGCTGCCATATCAGCTACTATCCGAACAGCCCACCAAGTCCAATTCTATCAGACCTTGTAAGGTGAGCGGAGCTTCTGGAAACATGTTTGCTATGGGTTTGATATCACTGGAGTGCTATTGAAGACAACAGGAGAAGGTGCCAGGCTGGGTATTGAGAAACACGCAAGACAGGTGTGTTAGGACCTTGTTAGGCTGGTGGGTCATACCCTGGATCATGTAATTATGGATTTATACGCAGCATATGGGATCCAAGAATGTGTTAAGGAAAGCTTTTAAGAATGACAACTGTCACTGCACCAAGCACGTTTGTTACCAAGCTGTAGGAGGTCACCTAACATTATTGTGTCTCAAAAACTCCTTCCTGGACTGCATACTATATGTAGCACCTAATACACATTATCAAACCAGTAATAACATAATGTGCTTCCTTAATTACACTCTCGGCAACAAATGAAGACAGCAGATCTTTTTTGTTGCTCAAGCGAGTGTAACAAGAGTCTAGCAGACAGGCAGCATTTAGCAGGCCATCACAATCTAGTACATGAAACCGGGTATTACGTTGAGCAAGTCCTAAAACCAGGGGTTTGCTCACAAACATAATGTGGGCTTACCGCTAAGGAAGCAGATTCCGTACCCCCATAAACATGTGTCTGACAGGGCACGTGGGAGTAAAGTGCTTATTTCTATCATTGAAAGATCTCTCTCCAAGCCTGACACTCAAGGAACTGGAGAATGACAAATGGTAGCTGGAGTTGATGCAATAACCAAGCAGCCAGAGTAGCCAAGTACACGCAGAATTATTCATGGAGAACCCTGCCCATGCATCAAACACATCAGGGTCTATTCACTAACGGGAGAGTTTGCAGGAGAGTTGAGTTTCAGCTCCTTCACTTCATCAAGGTCCAACCCCAGTGATCTTCTGCTGGCTCATATAATGAAAAATCCAGGAGGTTTCTTTAATGCATCATTCAATGGGTGGGGAGGCGTTGATCAATCATGCCTTCCATAAGTAATAATGAAGTGACGGAGTTGAAACCACAACTCTCCCTTTAGCGAAGACCCCAAACTGCACCCTAGACCTCTGATTCCTTAACCAGTTCGAAAACCCATTATCAAAGTCCGTGAAGCAGAGGAAGTAGGGGGCATTCCGGTAAACTGTGCTCCGAATACGGCCGACAAGAAGCAGAAGTACATGAGATATCAAACATCCTAAGCTTTGGAACTAATCTAACAGATTTTTTTTTTTAGATCTGTAAAAGCTTTTTAAGAATAGCGGTTTTCTCAAATTTACACCAAAATCTGATATGCTCTTTATCAGTGTGACAATTCCACTTAAAGCAGCCGTACATTAATATAGTCGAGAAACTGTCAAGAGACCGAGGAGCCCATAACTCTTATAGTTCTCATCAGGCCAAACCATTACTAATAATATTAGATATAAAACATTCGATGGTGCCACGGACTGGCCATTAATTACGTCAAACACATGTTTTATGAAGAACACACTTCACGTAGGCAGCACACACACCGCGTTAGATACAGGTCCGGTCAATTTACAGAAGGCACACCCAGGACAGAAAGTCTTCCTGGACAAAATCATCAGGAAGAGAAGAGACAGGTAATTCAACTTCAACACGTCTGCGTTCTCGCCGTCTATAAAAGGGATATTTTTTCACCAGCGAGATAAGGTGTTCCTTTTAAAGTGGCTTTCCATGTAACAGGGCCGGAGATTGTGTTACTGCGGCTGTTGGCACTTCTTATGACAGTCAACTAAAGAATGTTAATGAAACCGTAAAAGGACATCGATTTCTGACACGTAAATAGAACAGGTTAGGGCGACGGTGACTTTAAATACCCAGAACACAAAAAGGAACCTTCAATAGACCGGGTTAGACTCCCGGTGTAACGGGCACCGATAAGATGCCTGACCATTTAAAGACAAAACGAGACGATGCTGGCTTATTCCGAATTAGAAGGGAAAATAACCCCAAACCCAGGCAGCCTTTAGGATTAGTTTCAAAACGAAGGCACGATTTAGTGCGGTTTGAAAAAACTACGTAATGGAGAATAACTCGGAGAAAAAGCTAACCTGACCTGAACCGCTGAGACTTTAGAGACTCTCCAGAAAGCTCTACAATAAGCAACGAACTATCAAGGGCTCTAGGGATGTTACAAGTTCCCGAAAGGAATCGAGGAAACGCGCAGAAGAGAGGCCGGCAAGACTTATTAATGTGAATCCAGCAAGGAGATAACAATGCTGGCAACCGACTAAAGGCAGCGCCGAATACAATAGAGCAAAACTATCCTGTGAGGACCCCCACAGTCCTGAACTTATTGTACCATTGAAATCACATTGCAGGAGGGCCATGTAAGTTCCTAGCAGAAAAATAAGTAATATGCGACGGGCTGTAACTGCACACGGCGATTGTGGAAAACCTTTTCAGTACAACATCAGTAGCAATATAAAGTAATGGGAAGGGGGGGTACGGGGGCGGGCTGGGGTGTCAAAGTACACTAAAAATCTACAGATTAAAGGAACAGAAGCACTTTCCAGGCATTGGTCAAAAATAAAGGAGTTTGAGATGCGGAGGAGCATGTATACCCTGCCAAGGGTAACAGGAGAGGGTCATGGTTATAAGGGGTAATTATACACAACTGGGATAGCAATGTGCCTACCCCAATCACGTTTACAATGCCCTGTTTACACTGTATCAGCCTCTACCACTTTTACTGAGGTAGATAAATAGAACAGCCCTCCGGCAGATCATCTTTACATTAAAAGCAGGTATTTAACCAAAGATGGTACAATTTATTGGCAAAAAGATCTCGCAAAAGCCATCAGGACCGCAAAAGCCACTTTTCTCAAACAGAATGGTCCAACCACACAATACATCGTTTTCTATGTTGGCCTGGAAAAAAAGGAACATTTGGCTTTAAATACTATTAAGTGATATTTTAATGAATAAGACTTGCTTTCAAAATAAAAAAATGTAATTTATTAAAACATAAGGTACACGCAGTCTTGCAGCAATTTTGTCTAGCATGGGAGGGGTTTACATGCCGCACGACGACGATTTTTTTTTGTACTCAATTTTTAATTTTAAAAAAAATTTATGCATTGGACAATTAGGTATTTTAAGATCATTTTGATCTCTACAAGCTGCAGCAGTAACCGCTGGTTTTGGGTAACGGAAGAAGTCTAAGTCTGGATAGCGGAGCTATCTTATAAGTGTCCATCGTTAAAATGCATTTCCCGTGTATCTCTCTTCCCATCTTTTTTAGCTCTCTATACACAATGCTATGGACAAGCCCTTGTCCTTGCTGCACAAAATACTAACGGGTGTGAATTCTTGGTCACAACGGGCAGGGATTCAGCTAAGATCAGATCATAAAGGCACTTTAAGCCCCACTGCATTATAGCTGCATTGAATCAATCTCCGTGTTATTGCATGTGTGTAAGGAAAGAGACCTGCGCCTGGGGGAGAAGAAGCAGGGACGGCATGTCGAGACTTGTCCCGAGCACAGTGTATAGAAACGTAGCAGACGGCACCACTTTTCAGTTTCACTGCAAAAATGGCAGAAGCAAATACATGGGGTGCGTTGTATGACATCATAAAGGAAATTCTCATTTATACCCCAAATCACCAGCACCGTGTAGCGATCAGTTACGAGAAAGCCGCCTCATATATTACTTTAATGCATATAATAGTTTCTTTTAAACGTTTCCAGCTATATTTTTTTTTTGCAGATGTTTGTTGAATACATCTCCTTGTCTGCCATATACTTTTCCACCAGGCAGCTCCAGCGTTTGCCAAGCCAACACGGTCGTCTACCAAGACCCCCTCGCACGGAAAACGCTCCCAGGATCTGTATGATCGCTCTCCCTGTTAACATCTCTCTCATTGATTATTTTAGGCAGCCTTTATAACAAACGAGGGAACTCCAGGGCAGGAAATTGACTACACGTGGTGGCTTGGGGCCAGTCCTTGGCCATATAGGGCTTTAGGCAAGAATTTGCTTTGTTGCCCCATATACGCCATGTTTAAAATAAATAAAAATATATTTAGAAAGGCAATGTAGGCCTAGATCTCTTGGGTTTGCCTGCATCCCACCGAGGAGGCTTCCGTTGCACGCATGCCACGTGCCAGACCAACTTGTGAGCCATTTCTGGGGTGACCGCCATGGCCTCTTCTGGTCGAGGCCCCCCAAATAACCGCCTGACCCGCCAAGCACTAAGACAAGCCCTTGCTTTTGAACCATTTGACAGATCTTGGGTCCCACGGAGTTAAAAGTCACACACTTTCAAACACAGAAATAACAACGATGCTGACTGACTGGGTTACAGGCAGTTTTAATGTATAAACGGCGTGCTTAAGGCTGCTTCCCCTTTAAGAATCTATACTACGATGTTGCTACACAAACTGCGTTGGGGAACAGGTTTGTGTAATAATATATTAATTGTGCAACCGACTGTTGACATCACGGCTTTGATTCTATGCCAATGAACCAAAGAGCTCGAGGAGCTATTAACGCTACGGGCAGATTTACGTCTTCTCCCATACACAGCTTGTGTATTTGCCACAGTGACCATTCCAACGCAGAGATGTACGAGCTGCCGACAAACGCATTGCTCGGTCCCTGTAACCATTCCACATGTATTCCGAGATATACTCCAAGACAGATCCCGGCATTCTGTACAGATCCATAAAGTATCGGCCTCTCGCAGCTCCGTACAAAGAGCGTCTGGGAAGAGCTGATTAGATACGGATCACCTCGACGAGAAGCCGGCCGGGGACTGAAATTCTCTGCAGCCACAGCTAAGGAGGTTAAGTAGCTTTTCTGGTCACCTTTTAGGAATGCGACTCGCTTGGCCTTAATCCTCTACATGACAGATACGCGGGGTACGACGTGGAGCCGCTCTGTTACACAGGAGCGCCCATTTCAGTTTTTAGAGACAGAGCAATACTAGTCTTATTTCATATTCACAAGTATATTTACACAGTAAAAGTTCTAACTTTCTGATTTATTTGCATGTGTTTACGGTCACTCCGTATGCTTTATATATCCATTTTAATGTCAAACATCATTAATTCCAGGCATCGCTTAATATCCACCTTAACTTTTACTTTAGTCTCCCAAAACGTCATCATAATCACTTTAATGCATATTAAAGAATACTCCCCCATGCATTAGTTCTTTTTCCCTCTCCCTACCCCCAGATCATTGGCTTCTGCACCATTTTCTGCCACTCCGCAGACACGCAGGAGATATGTACTCCTCTCCAGCATATGAGTTACATGCATGCGCAGAAAGCACTCCCTCCGTGTCCAATGAGAATGATTTCCAGCCGGTGACTGGCTCCTTCAAGTAGCCAAAACCGGCACAAACAATTGATGGGTGATGCGCGGCAACTCACCCCAAAGGTAAGTGCGTGCGGCACTAGAGTCCTCCCTAACCCCAAAAAACCTACGTACCTTCGCACAGCATTTCACGTAGTGACCGAGTACCGTCTGTAAAAAAAAAGTCCTATCCGGTAACTATTTCTGCACGGCATGAATAAAACCTGGCTGTGTAACATAAAACTTCAATTATAGCCCCAAAATCATTTAAGAATAATTTCACTTTTCTGATCCTAAATCAGCTTGATTGCAATCAGTAATCTTGTCAACACATTTTTGTAGGAGGCCGGTCCCACCAGAGCTGATGAAGGATAATTACTTAGAACCCGTCGGGAATCGTTCAGAACACGTGGGTACGCTTTGTGAAGTCCACAATGACCACCAAGAGAATGACAGCCTAGTGAATATAACAAAGTCAGGGGTCCTCAACTTGGCCAGCGGGTAAGAATTTGGAAGATTTTAAAGGACAGCTCCACCTTCTAGAGAATACACGACAGTATTACAACTTATATTCATGATGGTTATTTTCAAGCTTTTGAGGATATAACATTCATCAGTTCAATATATTGCTTTAATATACAACATTATAGGTGTTAGCACACTAAAAAAAAAAAAAAAAAGTGAAGCCAACCCAAGTGTATTCGCAAATGAACAGCCATCTTGTTTAAATGACATGTAGGATTATTCCTCGCCGTCTCTTGTCTGGTTACTGATTGGCTGTGGCTGCCTTTTGCAGGGTCTTGGACTCATTTGTTGGGGGGGGGGGAGGCTAGCATTACAGCCCACCTGGGTACACGGTGTACGAGGCAACAGCCACAAACAACACCCCTGCAGCACCTGGGAGCCGAAACAGGCCTCGGGTATAACAAGATATCCTGAAAAAGGCGACAAAACCAGAATCCCAAGTTTGCACGAATACAAAGCTCGTTGGCGCACACTGATGGCACGCGCCTGCCGGAGACACACACACACACAATGACAAACTGTAACAACACATCATGTGTAGCTCAAAGATTAGGGGGCTGCTAGGGATAGAACAGCGGCTGAACGACACGTTATGATATTCTTTATAGCGTCAGTGTGGGCAGAAAAGGATCAGGTTCAGACTAAATGGCACTTTTTAGCACAATATCAAAAATGACATTTTTTTTAATGTTTTTTTATGACAGGTCATGACCTCTGACCAATGAGTATTCGGGCATTACAGTCAATATCTTACTTTAACTAATTAGGGATTATTCCTGCTACTTGCCGGCAATACACTATGGTATGGGAGACAGTGTAGTATTACATATTCATTATCAAGACCAGGGTTCAACAAACCCCAGGCACCAGGACGTCAGGGCAACAAGAAATCGCCCCCTGCCCAGTATTGCCAACACCCCACCCAACATACCACTGTAGCATGCACCTTGTTAGTGTTAGAGTGTGTGTGTGTGTGTGTGTGGGTAAAAAGTCAACTAATTCAATTAAGTTGCCAAGGGTCAAATCAGAAGAGATGGTGTTTTTCAAACAATAAAAACATTTTATTCCCAGTAACAAGCTAGTCCAGGAATATAAGCGCCACGAGCTATGAGGACGCTGGGGTGTTCTGTCCAAACTGTCAGCAAACAAAGCTGCCCGAGGTAAAGAAATCTCGCCATCCATACACCTGGGAATATGAATTCATTGCGATCCAGTCTTCTGGAATCAGCCAAACCCAGACTGCAGAACACAAAGCCCACATCGGAACCTTTGCTCATCCGGAGATTTATCAACAACTATACACAAAACATACAAACATCTCATACAGACCTGGGCTTGTCACAGTATTACAGAGAACGGGGTGAAATGTATGAGAATATTACGATTACTGGGGCCGGAGCCAGCATAACACAAAACATGACTGGATGGTACAGTTTGGAACGCAACGAACAATTAATAGAAACATTACAACTAGACCGGAAGGACGAAATCATAGCCACATCGTCAAAGAAGCACTGGCACAAGCGACAAAGTCGTTCCACAGAACTGTACTGCGGCAGTGTCAGGGGTTTGCCAAATCAGCAAGACACACAAAAAAAAATTAAGCAGTCACATTTTAGCTGATCCTCAAGGAACCTCTCCAGAGTCTGAGCGCCAAGATCGAGCCGACGTATCTCCAGCCTACACCAAGACCGGACGTACTAACAACCCCAACGCTGGCAAAATATCTCACGCGATGGACTTTACAAACCAAAGCTCATTATTAGGCACAAACAGAGCATCTTCACTACTCTCTCTCATCACACTTTACTTTATGAGCACGGCATGTATTCACTATAGAGGGAGTCGGAGCTGACTTTTCAGCTCAATGACAGCAAAGGGGTAAGAAGAAGTGAGCTTCCCAGCAAAGGGGTAAAAAGAAGTGAGCTTCCAGCAAAGGGGTAAAAAAAGTGAGCTTCCGAAAGGTAGGTAAAAAGAAGTGAGCTCCCAGCAACAGAGTAAAAAGAAGTTGAGCTTCCCAAAGCATAAGGGTGTTAAAAAAAAGTAGACTCCAGCAAAGGGGTAAAAAGAATGAGGCTTTCCCACGCAATGAGTGGTAAAAGAAGGAGATCCAGCAAAGGTTAAAAAGGAAGTACCTCCGCAAAGGGGAAAAAGAAGTGAGTGCTTAACCCAGCAAAGGAGTAAAAAAAGTGGGTTCTTCCCAGCAAAGGAACAAAGAAGTGACGTTCCCAGCAACAGCGGTAAAAAGAAGTGAGCTTCCCAGCAAAGGGGTAAAAAGAAGTGAGCTTCCCCTGCTACTTCTGAGTTAATATGGGAGATTTCCTAAAACTCTCCTCAAAGCAGGAGATTTATCCAGGGCCTTCTCTTAGAATCAGCTCACTAGGCTTCGCATAAATAGCTATCTCAGTGACTTCCAGCTCTGCAAGTAAACCCCTCTTTAGTGTTTTGGGCTATTCTTGAATGAGATTTGGCAAACCTATTGCCTGAAACAAAAACATAACTTATTATAGATACGGCAGAAATAAAACATACTCCGTGTCACCCCTGCACGTACCCAATACCAATAACGGCCACCAATGACACGACTTGCCTTTATCTGATCATAAATGAGAAAATCTCCATTGGTAGCCACTAATTTCCCACGGCTGGAAACCGCACGCGTAAAAATAACCCATCATCTATAACTATACCGGACACGACTACGAAAAATCTCATATGACTCAAGAACAAAAAAATAAAAAGGTTATAGGCTAGATCTATTTCATTTCTGAGCTATGACCTTGGAACACAAAGAATTCTGCTAATATTTGGTAATCCAACACCAGCGCCAACACCAGCGCTTTTTTGATCCCTAAGCCGTTTCAGCATTAAATCTGATTGCCTTTCAAAGCTTCACGTCACCTTGAAATAGCCAGGTTCCAGGTACGTCATTCCCCGCAGCCCAAACCCCGCTGTGACTAATTATTTCCGAAGGTTTTATTGAAAATCCATGAATTCACGGAATGGCAGGATTTGGAAACTTCAGACACAAGTGTTACAAAATACAACAACAATTCTACATATTTCTATAAACAAACAAAAAGTTGCAGTTATACACACACAATAGGCTATACTAACAACACAAAGCAATGCAGCGCTCAGACTTGGAAATTAGGGGGGTTTATAAGGAGAAATCCACATTTTCACGAAAAAGAAGGAAAGCAAAGAAGCAGAAATACAATTCGAGGTTCAGAGCGACAGCACAGGAACCCCGTACTGAGAAGATTCCAGGTAGTTGCAGATTAACTCGATCTACGGCAGGAGATCACTTTTAGATAAGAGAATATAAGGCACCTGTACCGATACACGGCATTAGGACACACGTATGTCACATATATAAGAAAAAAAAAAAGGATCAAAACAAGCACATCGAGGTCGGTACAGTTCTAAGTTGTGTAAGAAATTGCACAATTTAAGATATAACAAACGTGAAGACGTAGAAGAGGAGGCGATGACGGAAGACAACGCAAACAATACAAAAAGTGTAAACGCTCTGGAAGGCGACTTACGAAAAGGTCTATGAGACGGACCAAAAATATCATTTTAATAAATAAATATATATTTAGGTACAAAGTGCCGGGTTATGGCCGAGTTTAAAGATGGCAAGAAAAGTAACTCATCACAGACCAACAATCATGAAGCATAAACCAGAACTAATCATATAAGTAACAGCATAATACACGTATAGCTACACGTATGAAC
This sequence comes from Spea multiplicata, assembly GCA_009364415.1. Classification (NCBI taxonomy): domain Eukaryota; kingdom Metazoa; phylum Chordata; class Amphibia; order Anura; family Pelobatidae; genus Spea; species Spea multiplicata. Next base: position 7,502 of record VKOC01032682.1, on the reverse strand, counting down.
ACCCACATGCACATATATGCACTCCATGGAGTTATATATACACTGATATATAGGTATATATACACACAGCTCTACACTGTATGGAGACTAGCCCTGAAGCGTTCACCTGTAATATATATATATATATATATGAGACACAGTGACAACAGAACGATAAACAGGCACCTATAGATTCCCATCCTGAAGATTAATCTGCTGCAAAGTTCTCATTGTGGAGCAATGGCCAGGAAAATTCTACTGGTTTCCATGGTGATTGCTCCAAATGTAACACTTTGCTCCAGCATTGCTCCGTATAGATAGGGCCCTGCGAGCGTTATGCTGGATGTGTCATAGGAGGCATTGCAAGGTGCGGGGCCGGCTGACCCTATCCCGCCGCGGCCTGACAGCTACGACTCCCACTCCGCGCCTCTCACCTGCATCCCGGGGACTTGCACGGCTACCGGGGAGTGAGCCATGACGGCGGCTAGGCCTCCTGCTCCGGCTGTATAAGAGAGAGGAGGACTGGCGGGGAGGGCTCCGGGGCTGGGCCCGCACTGCTACAGGCCCGAGTATCCGCGGCTCAGGAGCTGCACTGGCTGGTCAGGGGTATCCGGCTATCGGCCGGTGCTGTGAGCATGTCTCGGAGAACGGCAGGGACGGGGAGCTGGGAGAGCTCAGCAGGTTAGCGGCGCCATGTTGGGAGAGGACGGGAGGCTGCGGCAGCTGCTGATGCGCAGGGTGGAGCCGGAGGCCGACTAAACGCGATCATGTGGTGTGTTCGTGACGTCACGCAAGACCGCCCCGCTCCTGCTCTTTTCATAATTGTCATTAATGTATGCAGATTGCAGGCATTGCGAAGGTGCAGAGCTCGGCACGCCTTCGGCGGCTCACTGCTTTCGCTTTGTAGAATGTATCTGACGTCTGCCTCTGTATAACAACAGCTATACCTCACATAATGAAAGGGACAGTGCAGCGTTATATGCAATCCTCTCAACGCTCTCTCCCCTGGCAAAGCCAGGGCCCCCCCATGCATTTACCTCTTTACTTACTCCCTGTACCGGCCTCTTGGCACACAGTATACTCGGTGCTGCACTAGAATTCCTGGGCTTCTAACCACCGTGTGCAGAAATCACTCCTGTTGGTTACAAAAAAGGTAAGTAGATTTTATCCCACCCCACGCAACGAAATGATTTATATGAAAGTGCTTTAAAGCGACGGGTGAGTGTGCTGCCTGCCGGACAATCAACGCACATTTCAGTGCTTGGTAAGAAAATGAATAAATTAAACATGTAGAGGAGATTGCTTACCTGTAGGAGAAGTTGCAGCTCCATAGCTAAAGTGCAGCGCCTCCTCTGTGGTGGCAGGAAAGCCCTCCGTTCTAAACGAATGGGAGCGCTAAACATGCACACAGAGTCCTGTTACACGGCCGGCGTGCTGACTGGCGGTGCATGTACCATGTATGTGGCAGACGGTATGTTGGCCAAACATGTCTCTTTCAAGCACACTAGTTGGTGGGCAGCGAAAGGGGCAAACGCATGTAGTGGGATTCTGCAGCGTCCCTCAATTCATTCCCAAGGGGACCTAACAAAAATGTAAAGGGACTTCTCTCTTCCATCTCCTCTCATTCCTCCTTTCTCTTTTCTCCCTCTCTTCTTCTTTTTGTCTTCTCTCATTTCTCTTTTTACCTCTGTTATTCCCTGTTGTCTCCTTGTCTCCTCTGACACGTCTATCGTTAGTATCTTTTACGGTCTCCTTTCTCTTTGATGAACAAAAAACACAACATGGAAACATTTTCTCTCTAAGTTATACAAACCCACCCCTGAGCCGCATAGGAGAGCTGGAGCAGCAGCCCGGAGAGTTCCCAGGTGCTTCGGACGTCGGCTCGGGCCGGTACACCCACCATAAATGCTTCATTCTTCGGTATATTGATGATATCTCCAGGTTCATATGGCTTCTTGATTTGCCTGCCCGCTTTATGTTGGCTACTTTAAGATACAGCACTCTTTGTCGCTAACGCAGTCTCCACGTTGAGATAATTGGTATAACGTTCGTCGCAGCTCTCTGCCTTCACTTACCCGATCTCACTTATGTTTATTTGTAAGTAACAACTGCTATATGACATCATACAACAACGCTTTAAATCAAGCAATTAAGCATGCTTTGTGGGGGGGAGATGTTATAATGTTGTAATAGGATGATATTAAATATTTACAATTTTGTATACAAACTTGTGTTGCTAAAATGCATCTTCTGTTATTCAACCAAATCATCCATAAAGCAGAAATATGGTTCATCATTACTTAAAAACTGGGCCATGTGTGTTGCAGTTATAATCGGTTATCTAACTGAGCAGACACTCAATATAATATCTAGTGGAAGAACAGTGCCATACATGTGTAGCTTAATACAAGACTCCTGGGAAGGAGTCATGTCTTCTCATCAAGGAACATGTCAAATGCGTGTCCACATCTGCATCTTTATTATATATACAGTATGACCAAAAGTATGCTGACACCTGACTATCACACCTATATGAGCTTGTTGGACATTCCAGTCCCAAATCCTGGGCATTAATATGGCGTTGTCCCCATCCCCAGCCCTCTTCTGGGAAGCCTTTCCCAAAGATTTTGGAGTATGTCTGTGGGAATCTTTGCCTACTCAGCCAAAAGAGCATTTGTGACGTTGGACGAGAAGGCCCGGCTCGCACTTTCTGTTCCAGTTCATCCCAAAGGTGTTTGATGGGGTTGAGGTCAGGGCACTGTGTGACCGTTCGAGTTCTTGCACACCAAACTCACCCAACCACGTCTTTATGGATGTTGTTTTGTGCACTGGGACACATTCATGCTGGAATAAAAAAGGGCCTTCCCCACACGACAAAGTTGGGAGCAAACAATTGTCCAAAATGTCTGGGCATGCTGAAGCATTAAGATTTCCCTTTACTGGAAGTAAGGGGTCCAACCCATGACAATCAGCCCCAGACCATTACCCTCCTGCACCAAACTTGGCACAGTGCATTCCGGTGGGTAGCGTTCTGCTAGCATCCCCCAAACCGAGATATATCCACCAGACTTCCAAATAGTTAAGCCTGATTTATCACTACAGAGAATACGTTTCCACTTCTCTAGAGTCCAGTGTCGGTGTGCCCACCTGTCCCATACCAGCTTCTTCTAACGCCCCTCTCACTGCTCTGCCCCATATTTGCAATTGGGCCACCAAACCCCAGTCTCCAGATCACACAAGGGCCCAAACACATACCATACATGTTTAATGGGTGGCTAGGGGCAATGATATGGTCCATGACAGATCAGGGAGGCCCCATACATGTGAGGTGGTGCATCTCACTGATGGTGGCCCTGGTCTACAGTGGCATTTTGCGAAAGGTTACAGGCTGCCAGCAGATGACGTCTCATCCCAGGGCTTTAGACTGCATGCACTAAACACCACAGAGGAACTCCTTATCACCAAACCAAGATGCTTACTGTGACACTTTCCATACAAACTATTGATACACGGGGCAGGTTTGGACAATGAGAAGCCATCTAACTCCTATTGGGCCTCAGCTGTCACCATTACCAGATATAATGTCAAGGTCTGAGAGCTGCTGGTCAATCGAAGCTACAAGCGTATCCAAAGTCTTCTCAGGGCACTTACTCAGTTCCTTCAGCCTTGCTACAAATACATGTATTCACCAACATTGTGGTTTAGCTGACACTGTGCTATTACTGTGTATAAGCAACAAAATTACAGATCCGAGCATCCTATTCTGCCAAAAATGGATCAGTGAAGAGAACATAGACATTTTTGTGTTTTACAGAAACACCAGAACTGATTTTTTTACATTTAGAAGAATAAAAAATAGGATACAAAAACTTCTTTTTCATTTTTACCTTTTTAAATGTTTTTTCCCACATGACCATAAATATAAGTGCTGTATACACGTGTGTGGATTACCATTGTAAAAAACTAGGTTTATCATATTTTGCTTAAAAAAAAAACCTTTTCTTACCTGCACGCCATTGCTGTCAGTCATGTGCTATTTGGGCCACTTTACCTGCTCCCTTTATAGCAATGTTAATAAAGTCAGTTTCTCCATAGACTTTCATTAGTCAGATTGTCCAATGTGTGTGATTAAGACTGAGCCATTCTACTGTTTACCACAGGCAGTATGATAAGGGGTCAGGGTGTTTGTCTAGTAGAATGGGGTAAGATAACTGCTAGAACACATACAAATGGCTAATATGCAGCCTCCTGAAGACATTATATGATTAAAAAAACAAGGAATTTTTCCAAAAAATGGTGGTGGTTCTCCATTTAAGCTTTTCCAAAAATATATATTTTTCGTCTTTTCTCTAGGATATACATTTGTATTAAGTGTTTCAGTGAATAACTCTTTTTGGGTAACTCTTTAACTTTACTTTGGAATTCTTAACACAGGGAGTACTTGGGACACGCACACAATGTCAAACAAGGCAGAAGCTCATTGTGTGTCTTCAGTGTATTACTAAAATTGTTTAGCTTTAACAACTTTTTATATTTAAGGCCTGTCTAAGCACATTACATTTTTAAGGCATACATTTTTATTGAGCATTTACAAGGAACAACATTTTTGGTAACACATTAGCATTGCTTTGCATTTCATAATACAGGAAGAACTTTCAGGTATACAAATTACATCAAAAAGGGCAGTAGCCTCTTAAGTGTTTTTCTTCCCCCAAAAGCTGCAAACATTCAGTGCCAAAAGGGCACTTCTGTGGATCTCATCCTGCTTGCTTAGATTTAGGGGATAGGCAATATATATATATATATATATATATCATAATTTACATATAATTTACATATTGCTGAAAAGAGCAGATAAAGCAATGCCTGTTATGTGCGATACATTCATTGAAGTCAGACAGTCATTAATATGTAAACATTCTATGTGTTCTAAAAACACGTCAGATATGGCCTCCCAAACCTCTCCACATTGGTTTCAACCCCAACCTAACTGGCAGAGCAACCTGGAAACTTTGAATTAATAGAGATGCTGACACAGTGGTTATACATAGCATATTGGCACCTTTCGTTCAAAATTCTGATTAAACATAAGCAGTTTCCTGGGTAACCAAATGCCAAGGGGTATTTCGTGAGCATTAGCTGTCATAATTCTTTGTACAGACTTGTCCAGATTATCCACCGTTTGGTCTTCTTAAACTTTTGTTTCTTTAGTCTCTGATTTAATAAGATGCATAATTTTAATCGTTAAATAGATTTTCCCACCCAACAGATCTTTCATCCAGTGGTCATACCTGGGAACTCGCAGTAGGACTGCACCCCCACCCCAACCTCTCCCCGTCTTGCTTCTTGTAGGTTACAGGAGGGGACATGGTTTAGATAAGGGGTAGAGTCAACACCCAATAGACTTGAAAATGGTGGGAAGTGGGCAGAATCAAGATTAAACACTATGACCCCCAAAGCCAGTAACCCGCTCTAATTTGCGGGAGCCTCTGGTTGAAATCCATTGAATTCCCATGTATGTTAGTAGTGTAAACACACATGCCTCAGGAGAAAGAAAGGCAAACAAGCCACAAGTCCTTGGAGCATGGTGGGCCTGTACTCCATTGTCTTGACGACTTGGTCTTTTGTGACCGCTCACATTATAACTGATTATTTGGAATGTCTGACTCCGCCAGACAATGGAGAATAAGCTCTCCTTTCTGTCAGTGCCTCGTTGTGGCATCCTTATGGGCATCTGGGGAAGGTTAGTTGGTGCCGGTGAAGGTTGGCTTTAGCATGAATTGTCTCACACTTTTGTGAGTTAGCCTTCCTCTTCTCTGTAGCGGTACATAATAATTGTTAAAGAAGTACAGCTCCTGTCCTCCATGTTGCAAGTTCCTGTCTTAAAAACATTTTATCTGGGGGGATAACGGTGTGGGGGGAATAGACCAGTGTCGGATTATGGGAGCCCCAGCCAGGCTCCTCTAGACCCTGAACTAGCTGAACCAGCTGTACCTCCATGGTGGTGTCCTGATCATTACGTAGAAAGTATGGTCTGCATATAAAACAAATTGGTAAATTGCTATCTGTCTATTGTATTCTATTCTATTCTATCTATCTGTACTCAAACCATATATTATAGTGTACATTTATCATCTCTGGTGAGTCATCCCTGGAGGACACACCTAATGTTAGCTTTATTACTCTTTGTTAAACTTTGTGAAATTATTAAACAGCTGAGTCACGCTTCCATCTCTGCAGTCAACACCCAGTGTGTTAAAGACGTGCAATATCCATGTTGTCTTATGTGGCTCCACAGTCTCAGCTAAAGACAACAGGGAACCCTGTTCTCTTCAGAACAGTAAATGATTTTTCCTGACCGTGCATTGGTATAACTGTGCGATCCTGCTTTTTAAAGTAATTTTTTTGTAGCCCTAATGTAGCGCATGCTCAGTGTTTGAGACAGCAGCCACTCGCATGTATGCTCTCAAAACATCAGTGTTCACGACCCCTGCGACCATGTGTCTGTCTATTTAAAGCCATTAGGTGTGGGTAATACCCCCAGCTAGTGGTACGGAGAGTGTAGAGATCATCCGATCGGATGATCACTCACACTTTCTATACTCACACTCACTTCCTGCATGCTGGATCAGTCTGGACACAGCACGAAGGAAGAGAGACACACCACTCCTACAGGTCAGTGTTGTGGGCAGGGACATAGGTAGGCTGTTTGGGAGCACTCACAAGCTGTTTGGTGGCAATGATGGCACAGACAAACTTTGTATTCAAGCATCTTGTCAATATGCCCAAAGATAGCCCAGATAATCTGGAGCACTTGTAAGATGTTTGAGTACAGAGATGGCACAGACAAGCTGTTTGGGGCACTGACAAGTTGTTTGGGGACAGAGATGGCACAGGCAAGGTGTTTGGTGACACAGGTAGCAATGACAAGCTGTTCAGGACAAAGATGGCACAAACAAGCTGTTTGGGGCCAAACAAGATGGCACAGAAACAGCTTCCACTGTTCTCGGAAGGCTTTTCACAAGATTTTGGAGTGTTACAGCTGCAAAGGAGGGACCAATTACATATTAATTAATTGCGGGTTTTTTGGGGGGTAATGGTCAAGTGTCCCAATACCTTTGTCCATATAGTGTAGATATTTTATTGTTCCCTGTGAAGAAAACGTTTTCTGTGCTTTATTGTCCACTGCTTTCTAAATTTGTGATAGAGTTCCATAGGAGACAGAGAGAAAAATGTTCTTTAATAACTTGTTTGCAAGTATGATTCCTGCCCCCTTTTGAGGTTGAATTCCAAGAGGATTTGCTCCGAAGACAATGTATTGAAAGCCTATTATTGAAAAACTGGTGTTCGTGCCGTTGTATTTCAGCGTTCCCTAACCCACCCAAGGAAACCGCAGAGAATTGTGGCACTTTGCAATACTGTATTTTTCTTTTGCGGTGTTCTTTGCACCACATCTGCTTCTCCGGGAAGGCTAGCCTCAAGATATATATTCTGTAATGCAACAGGCTGCATTCTATTTACAG
>VKOC01032681.1:0-13333 GCA_009364415.1 Spea multiplicata | reverse complement strand
GTTTGGGTGTCAATGTGGCAGAGCCTGTCCTGGTGTGTGTGTCTGGGTGTCGGTGTTACAGAGCCTGTGTTGGTGTGTGTGTTTGGTCATCTGTTTCCTGGCATTCCAGTAGGAATTATTTAATTTATATTTATCCAGAGATGCCCTCCTGAAGTTGTAGTGACTTCAGGGAACAAAACGTTCAAGGCCCTGAAATCATTTAGTGGAAAAGTTATTTATTGTGTTATAATATTTATTTCAAGGATTAGTCGCACTCAATTGTGGCTTCAGGCTTCCCATGTTGAATGATCAAGTATTATTTTAGCCCAATAACAAAAGTATAATTCCATAGCACATTACTTTTGGAAATTATGAATGTCCCCCCAGTTTGACTGTGGTATCTTGTGTGCCCCCCCTATATATTGTTTCTAGAGTCGCCACTGATATGTACCGCATTTGCTCGTACCCCCCAAAATGTTAATATTAATTTAGGAAAAAAAGAAAGCCTAAATATAAGACTATCCTATAAGAAAAATGTTTTTACTAGTAAATATTAATTCACATGTAAACTATTTTTTTCATATTTAATAAACACTATGATTGAGAATTTTTTGCCAACCTGCCCCCAGTTATGCACATCTGCCCCCAGATATGCCTTATACCCCCTTATATGCCACTCTGCCCCCCGGAAATGCCTTATACCCCTATATGCCACTCTGCCGCCAGATATGCCACTTTGCCGCCAGATATGACTATATGCCACTCTGCCTCCGATATTCCTTTTAACCCCCTATATGTCACTCTGCCCCCTGATATTCTTTTTAACCCCCTATATTCCACTCTGCCTCCCTGATATTTGAGGTCTGATTATAAGACAACGAGCCCTGCTGCCGATAGATTTCATATAGAACAGCACTTGCATGTATAGATCAACTAAATACGACATACAAACCTTATATTTGCAGGTATACATAAATAATGTATGGAAACATAGCATTGCAGGTATAGATCAACAGAACACACAAGCCAGCATTGCAGGTATAGATCAACTGAAAATCACATATAAACTCAGCACTTAGGGTATAGATCAAATAAACACATGGAAACAGCATTGCAGGTATTGATTAACTGAATAAGACATGCAAACCCTGTATTTGCAGGTATACATAAATAATTTATGGAAGTATAGCAGATGTGGATCAACAGATAAACACACAAACCCAGCTTTGCAGGTATAGATCAATTGGAATTCACATAAAAGCTCAGCATTAAAGGTATAGATAAATCCCCCTAAATTACAGGTATAGATCACAGGTTGTACAACCCAAAGCCAGCCCTGGCGTCTACACTGCCCACATAGAACCTTACCAGCACTCAGATAACACACCTAGGACTTGCTAAAGGGGGGCGTGGCAAGCAGCCAATACATGCACATAACTTACAGCCTCCCTGTGCCTTGCCCCCTTACTTACACATCCATGCTATCACATGCATATTCATTTATCACAAACATTAATTCTCTTACTTATGCAGGGGTGCTGTCTCCATCTGCGTTGCGTGCAATCTGTTTGAACTTCTCTTGACCTGCCCAGCAGAACAGGAACGGAGCAGAGTCACGTGAGGTGACGCACATTCACGTGACTCCGCTGGGTTCCTGCGTCTCCTTGACGGAGCAAGAGACGCTGCTGAGCTACACAGAGGCAGGGCCCCTGCGGATGATTATTTTTGGTGGATTTTTTTTTTGTTTCGGCGTTTTGCCAAATTAAACCTGTGCATTATAACGCTAAAAGGCCATATTTTCTCTCAGTGAAAAATGAGTGAGGCCCACGCACACATACATTTCTGATGTGGCCCACTGCAGAAAAAAACTTGGACACCCCTGCCTTATACCCTCCTATATGCCACTCTGGCCCATGATATGCCTTTTCCCGGTATCCCGGTGGGCCAGTCCGGCCCTGCCTGAAGCCTGCTCCCATTTTTTTCTATGGATATTTTTTTTAATGCAGGCTGTCTTGGACCTTCAGTAGCGCACTCGTTGATATCATCTGGTACTTGTTACTTTGTTTTTTGGATTATGTGGCAGTACAGCTTTACTTAAATCCTCTTCATAAGCAGTGAGTTGGCTATTGCTTTGTGAGGCGGTGCTTGCTTCATCAATCTAAAATGAATTTGTTTTTAAAGCGCCAGCAGATAGTCACACGCAATAATTTACTGGTACAAAACGAGAAGAGGTTCCTGCTCTTGCAAGCTTACAACATAGTGGTGGTGGATGGGCACACAATAGGAGAGGACTGCTTGGATGGGGATGAGTTAATTGATGATCTGTTGAAGTTGTTGATCATTCAGATGGCTAGATTATAATGATGGCTGAGAGTGTTAGGAAGAAAAGTTGTACGCTTCTTGAAAAGGATTTCAGAGAGCTTTTGAAACTTGTGAACAGGGTAGAAAATCTGATGGAACAGGGAAGGGAATTACACAGGAGGGGTGCAGTACAGGTGAAATCCTAATTACGGGAGAGGGAAGAGGTAATGACAGTAGAAGAAAGCCACAAGTCATGAGAGGAATGAAGAGGGCGGTTAGGGTTGTATTTGGAAACAAGGGTAGAGGAGGTAGGGAGTGCAGAGTTGTTAAGGGCTCTGTCGGTCAGCGTCAGTGATTGGCATAGTGGAGCAGCAGATGAGGAATGGTGGCAGAGAAAGATTAATTTAGTTAGAAATTAAACTGGACGGTAGTATGATCGGGATGTGAGATCAATGAAAGGTTTCTTTAGGATGAAGTCAAGGGGAAAGGTGGTGGGGTGGGAGGACAAGAGGACTGAAGCAGGCGAGGATTGATTGTAGTGAGGAGGGAGGTTCCATATGATTAACACCATGGGGGAGGATGTTATCAGTGGTGTCTCCAGCTCTCATACCTAGGAGGGAGCACATAGCGAGACAGAGACCAAAGTGGGGGGGCAATTGTAAAATGCTACATATACACTATATATATATATATATAATACAGTATCTCACAAAAGTGAGTGCACCCCTCACATTTTTATAAATATTTTATCATATCTTTTCATGTGACAACACTGAAGAAATGACACTCTGCTACAATGTAATCTACTGAGTATACAGCCTATATAACAGTGTAAATCTGCTATTCCCCCAAAATAACTCAACACGCAGCCATTAATGTCTAAAACTTTGGCAACAAAAGTGAGTACACCCCTAATGCCCACATTGGGCCCAAATTGTCAATATTTTGTGTGGCCACCACTATTTTTCAGCACTGCCTTAACCCTCTTGGGAATGGAGTTCACCAGAGCTTCATAGGTTGCCACTGGAGTCCTCTTTCACTCCTCCATGACAACACCTTCCATTTGAGGATGCCCCACAGATGCTAAATAGGTTTTAGGTCTGGAGACATGCTTGGTCAGTCCATCACCTTTACCTTCAGCTTCTTTAGTAAAGTAGTGTTGGCATTCATGGTTCCCTCAATGAACTGTAGGTCCCCAGTGCCAGCAGCACTCATGCAGACCCAGACCATGACACTCCCACCACCATGGTTGACTGTAGGCAAGACACTCTTGTCTTTGTACTCTTCACCTGATTGCCGCCACACACGCTTGACACCATCTGAGCCAAATACGTTTTTCTTGGTCATTGTTCCAGTAATACATGTCCTTAGTCTGCTTGTCTTCAGAAAACTGTGGGCTTTCTTGTGCATAATCTTTAGAAGAGGCTTCCTTCTGGGATGACAGCCATGCAGACAAATTCACACAGTGTGCGGCGTATGGTCTGAGCACTGACAGGCTGACCCCTCCCCCCACCCCTTCAACCTCAGCAGCAATGCTGGCAGCACTCATACATCTCTTTCCCAAGGACAACCTCTGGATATGACGCTGAGCACGTGCACTCAACTTCTTGGCGAGGCCTGTTCTGAGTAGAACCTGTCCTGTGAAACCACTGTATGGTCTTGCCCACCCTGCTGCAGCTCAGTTTCAGGGTCTTGGCAATCCTCTTAGATCCGAGCCAATCTTTCTGTAGATCAATCAACTTTTTTTCAGAACCTCAGAGAGTTCTTTGCCATGAGGTGCCATGTTGAACTTCCAGTGACCAGTATGAGAGAGTGTGAGAGCAATAACACCAAATTTAACACACCTGCACCCCATTTACACCTGAGACCTTGTAACACTAACAAGTCGCATGACAGTGGGGAGGGGAATGGCTAATTGGGCTCAATTTGGACATTTCCACTAAGGGGTGTACTCACTTTTGTTGCGAAGGTTTGAGTTATTTTGAGGAGACAGTAAATTTACACTGTCATACAGGCTGTACACTCACTACTTTACATTGTAGCAGAGTGTCAACTGGAATTCACATACAAACTGAGCATTAAAGGTATAAAGATATATATACCCCTAAATTACAGGCATAGACTACAGGTTGCACACCCCAAAGGCCAGCCCTGGCATCCACATTGAGTCCCCTAGGATTTATGAAAATATGGTGGAAGAAAGAAAGTGGGAGAGCCATGCAGCAAAGTGTAACGTTCATAACATGAACTTCAGATGAGGAATCCAGTATGCAAAAATAGCAACAATAGGAGCAGATAGGTATACTATCCAATAAAATGGTCAATCAAGCCGGGTCAGGAATGGAGAATTCAACATAGTCAGGAACAGACAAATATCAGCAACAGAGTAGAATAGAATGGTCAAACAAGCCGGGTCAGGAATGGAGAATTCAGCGTAGTCAGGAACAATCATAAGTCAACAACAAGTAGTGTAGGATAACTATTTTAGGAGTAGCAGCTCAGCCACTACAACAACCGAGCACTGAATGAGTGCCCCTCCCTAGTCAATGACGTAGTGCTGTGCACGTCATGTCATCTCCACGGATATGCACGTACCACCCACCCTTTGGAGAGGAGCCACCGGGGGAAGTATGCACTGCTCCATGCCCATTTCCCCTTTGAATGGGAGTGTTTCCCGTGATGTCAGCGGGAACGACCAAGCTAAGAAGTTCCCAAGTATGGTTACTGCAGCAGATGATGGGTTCAGGGGTGGATCAAATGTAATATGTGAAGATCATACCTGTAAGAGAAGGAGATATGGTGGTCATTAGTGATTGCCAGGTGAGTAGTTGGATAAAAGCATGAAGACCAGGGATGGATGTCTGGATAGTCCAGTATAACGCTTAACTGTCCACTTATGAGAAGTCCAAGGCAAGGTCACTGCAGCTACATATCAGATGAACTTCATCTTCATCTGATGTGATTTCAGCAGTATCAGTTGTGCCATAGCCATTTTCAACCTTATCCATCTCAAGCTCTTCACATTCCTTAAAGGGAGAAGACGGATCAGGCTGACTTGTCTTGCTAATGTTCTTTTGCAGCCTTCTGGCCTTACAGGTGAATGGAATTGACAGATGTCCACTTTTGCATTAATTAGGACGTTCAATCTAAAAAAATAAAATGCATGTTGTGCTTTGATTTATGGGACACTCAACATAACTCAATAACCTATTGAGTAAAACCAATGTGTACACAATGCCCTGTGATAAACATACTTGCAACCACCCCTAGCAATCAAGGAACAGTGAATAAATAGGAAAGAGCAATATCAAACACTCCAAAAAAATAAAATATGGACACAAGGAATTGCCCCAGCACTGTGGTGTTACGTAGATGTTTAGTCATCCCAGAGTCAGTGAAATTTGCAACTTGCACCGCCCTCGTCTCCCACAGTCTCAAAATGCTCCCACGCTTTACTACATTGCCCACCAGATGAGGTAGCAGTGATATTAGTGTTTTTTGGTTCTTTTTTCCATAATTGTATTCATGATGGTGGTGCTGCCAGCGCATGTTCCATAGGTACGTTGCTGCTGTTGCTTCTGCACATTGTAAGTAGCCATACTTCCAGAAACTGGAAGATATGTTGCTTGACTTGCCCAAGTATTGGTCCACCCCTGCTGCAAGAGTAGACCTTCCCTCTTCTTTCACTCTATCTTATAGGGCAAAAATAGATCTGCTAATATCATCTGAGAGTGCCACTTTGCTCTGGGTGTGCTTACGTTAATGGTAGCCCCAAGGGCGGTTGTAGTGACACTGTCAGAGGTGGGTTTATTCCATGCTTAATCATCAAACAGCTTGCAAACTATCTTCCCCTGGATCCTGACCCCTCAGGATCCCCCCATGGTTGTAATTGTGACTAAAACTGCACCTTACCCAATAGGGTAGGTGGGGCACACAATATTTTAGCACTAGTAGTAGATTCAGGATCAGGGGAGGCTGGCAGCCTAAGGCCTGGGGGGCAAGACTAGTCAAGTGGCTAGTCATTACACCACCAAATCAGCCCACCATCCATGCCCATCTTTTCCTGATTTTCAAATGCATGTTGATGTAATGTGATGGGATTAGGAGTACATCAGTACACTAAAAAAGTAATCATACACAGGATGCCTGAAGCCACAATTTAGTGCCAATAATCCTTTTTAATAAGATATGCAGTTTGTAATAGAGTAAATAACACAAAACCTTTACTTTTCCTCTCACTGATTTCTGGGCCTAGAAAGTTTGTGTTTTTTTTAATTATTCTTTATTGTATATTTTAAAAACATATACATTAGTCAGATATTAATCAGACAAAGGTTATAAAGACAAACAACTAAATTACAAATTGATCAAGAACAAGACATAAGCTCTTGTTATACTAACATAAATATCTAACAAGTCTAAGGTTTAGAAAAAAAAATCCATTGTATACCATTAATAATGTCTTATTAGCTTGTTATGTCGGTTCAGGTCAGTTATAGACGTCACTAGCATACAAACAAAATTACATGCTCTATGTTTGGTGACCCAAATGTGACCTAGGGGTTCGCTGATCCCATTTGGTTAGGGGAAAACTTGAATTGAAGTTTAGGAAGATAAGTAATTCAAATTAGCCCAGATTTTATCATATTATCCCAGATTATTCCGAAAGAGATATCTTTCTGAAATAGCCTGTACCTTAATTTGATTAAAAATTTCTTCCCATGATGGAATTTCGTGTTTTTTTCAATATTGGGCGATATATATTTTTCATGCCAATAATATATTGACTAATAGGATTTTATAAGTTCTAGAAATTTGTGGCAGATCAATATGAAATAAAAAGATCTGAGGGGTTAAAGCAATGTTAATACCTGTAATCCTAAAAAATAATGTACAGAGTTTTTCTTTAATATATTCAAGATTGACACTCCCACTAGATATGGATACAGGTGCCCTCTGCTCTTTGGCATCGCCAACAGAGATCGCTAACTGTGGTAGAAATTTTACTGAGTCTAGATGGAACTAGGTACCAGTGGTGAGGCAGTTTGTAATGTTGTTCATGAAGGTTTAAGCAATGAACTGCTTTTCTAGTATTACGCCATGCATTATACCATGTTTGTAGGGCAAATTCTTCCTGAAGGTCTCCTTCCCATTTTAATATTACTTTTCGTTTCTCCTGAGATAGAGAGTTTGCCAATAGTTTTGAAATCTATGATATTAAATTAAGTTGGGGGGGGATTCCCTGAATAACTCATCCCATTTGTCTTGCTCCCTTAGTGGCTTTGCAATCGGGAACTGTTTAATACGGAAATATGTAAACAGTTCCCTATTTAGTAGATTATATCTAGCTTGAACATCGGCGAATGGAATCACCATTTAATTTTCTGTTATATCCATAAGATTAGAGATTCCACAGTGTCTCCAGCCGCGGGTGTCCAACTCTACTAAAAGAAGAGAGGGAATCTCGATAGGGGAAGCCTCAGACAAAGTTGTGGTAGACCATATATTTTCCGAATTCGAAAAAATGCTTTCAATAAATCTTTCACTAATAAGCTTGTAATCGGTAGTTTTTTTATTGTATTCTTGGTAAGTCAGGTTAAGGTATATGGGTTCATGTTAATACATAAGAATTTCTCTATATTGTACCAACCTAGGTTTTGTTTGTTGATTTGGCCCCATGTTAGTATGTGTACTATTTGAGAGGCATCATCTATTCTATATATATCTGGATAGCCTACCCCATCCTGGTGATGCTCCTCCTTAAAGTTTTTTTAGGGATTCTGGGTTTCTTTGCTGCCCATACAAATGTTGCGAACAATTTATCGAAGCCTTTTAGTATCGATTTTGGAAATGTGTAAAGTATGGTTCTAAACAGATATGAGATTTTTGGCAGTAAATAGGCTTTGAGGATATTAATTCATTCTAACCATGATAGTTCTAGTTTTTTCCATTTATATGTTTGGTTTTTCAACTCTTCTAACAGAAGTCCAAAATTTAGTATAATTGTATCAAATGGATTACCTAAATATTCCATTGTTTGTTGAATTTTGATCTTATTAGTTCCTTTTATAAATATTTGAGAAGGATGAGTATTCTCTTATTACTTCCGGTAGTGAGGGATACGAGAGCTCTGGGAGAGATAGTACGTCATCTGCATATAGTGCAATTGTATGTTCTCGGGGGCCTATTTTTATTCCTTGTATCATCTGTGATTTTCTAATGGATGTTGCTAAGGGTTCCATTGTTAGCACATAAATCAAAGGCAAAGGGGGACATCCCTGGCGTGTGCCATTTTTTATATTAAAGGGGTTAGAGTCAATTGCTTTTGCTTTTTTTCTAGATAGGGGTAGAGTATAGTGTCATAATAGATCACTTAAAACGAATGTCCGAAGAGTTCCTTTCATAAATTCACAATTAACTCTATTGAACGCTTTTTCGGCGTCTAATGCTAATAAGACCGAAGGGATTTTCTTACAATGGATTTCTTCTATTATATTAAAGACTCTATGTGTATTGTCTTCTCCTGATCTACCCAATATAAAACCTGTTTGATCTGGATGGATAAACTCTGGGGTGATTTTTTTTTAAGTCTAATATTTTAGAAAAGATTTTTATATCTAAGTTAATAAGAGAAATTGGTCTGTGGTTGGTAACCAATGTAGGTGATAGAGGTAGGTTGATAGGTTGATTGGTCGGCTGTTATACAGGGGAAAGTTAAATTCTCTAGATAGGAGGGTATTTGTATTTCGGAGTTATTTGGATCTGCTAAGTTATAGAGTGATTCATAATATGTTCTAAATGCTTCTCCTATCTGGGATGTGATAGACACTTTTTTCCATTAAAATGTGTTTGCTTAATTCTATAGTTTTGGTTCTGTGCTATAAGCTTATTGGTTAAATCTCGGGATATTCGTTTGTTATTACAGTACCATTTTTGTTTTAAACGGGCTAGTATCTCATCTGTCTTGATTGGTAGCTTTGTGGTAATCTCTAGTTTTATTTATTTTTGCTATTTTATCTTTACTAGGATTAGCCTTATTATTTTTCTTACGCTCATCTGATTTTAATATTTGTTCGTCTAAGTGCCAGTTAAAGCTTTTCTTATAGTTTGGGTTATCTGAGATCTGACCTTGTAATATTGCCAATCTTTGAGGAGGAGCATCTATGTAGGGTTAAATCTGGCATAAAAAAGTCTATAAGTGAATAAGACTGATGTGGTGCTGAAATAAAGGTATAATCTAGTTCTCCTGGATGGGCCTAGAAAGTTTTGTCCTCTGAAGTGACTACAAATTTAAGGGGGCGTTTTATCTCTGGATAAGTAAACATTAAATAGTTTAATTTATTCCTACAGTAAGTAAAGTGCCAGGAAACAGATGAAACAGGAAACACACCGACACCCAAACACACATACACCAGGATAAGCTCTGCCACACCGACACCCACATCAGTATGGGTTAATCTACACAAAGCATAAAAAATGCTTCCCACACTGGATTGTTTGTGTGTTTCCCCCTTGTGTATTAATGCAAGAGCTACCCCACCTTTAGTTTTAATGTATTCCCCCACACCCCCATGTATTGCCACATGTGCATTTGTGCCCCCAGCCAGCCCCCTTTGTGCATTTATGCCCCCACACCGTAGTGTATTGATTTATGTGATGACCCCAGCCAGCCCCTCTCCCTATTGTATTGATGCCCCCTTTTGTACTGGTTAATGTACCCATGTACATTGCCCCCAGACACCCACCCCCTTTTGTCTAATGATTTATGTGATGCCCCAACAACCCTGTTGTGTACTTTTTGTATTTAATTGTTGTCCCACGGCACCCCCCCTTTGAATATGGGTCCCCCTCCACCTATCACCCCAACTATTTTTTTTAATACTTAATAACAAAGGAATATTTATTACGAACAAAAAATAGTCATAGTGCATACAAAAAAGATGATAAACAGATTATTTACATCAAACAAATAAAATTAAAAAGGAGAAACTACTCACTTGAATGGTAAAGTAACAG
Organism: Spea multiplicata; assembly: GCA_009364415.1. Taxonomy (NCBI): domain Eukaryota; kingdom Metazoa; phylum Chordata; class Amphibia; order Anura; family Pelobatidae; genus Spea; species Spea multiplicata. The sequence goes on along the minus strand of VKOC01032681.1, from coordinate 3,037 downwards.
TTTTTCTGTCCGTAGGGCTCTGGCAAGGAAAGATGGCAACTTACTCAAAAATAGATCTTGGCCCCTAGTAAGCACGCTGACCAATTTCCTCTCTTTAAATTTATACTGTTTCCAGTTCATCTCAAGTTTCCAAGCCGGCCCAGAGGTGGTATAAGCGGAGGGAAGGTGTACCTATAGGAACCATAAGTGACCTCCCCTTTGTGTTGGGAAACCATATCAGTCAAAATAAATAATTTTAATTTTATTTTCTCTCCTGTGCCACAGCAATAATTCTTGCATTTATGAATTTCTTGTAAATTATGAAGTCCATAGATATGTCAGACTTGCTACTTATGACTAAATACCACGAACTTTCTTCACAATTTCTTTCAAACAGCTTATATTGTACTAGCCATATTTGTATTCCCTGTTCTAGATATGCACAAAAGGAGGTATGATTCTGAATCTATGGGTTATTATTGATTTATGTGTTGGACATGACCCTGGAAGAAACGGTTTTCCTGACTGCTAGTGGTCACTTAGCATATCAAAAGAACTCACTATCTATGAGGGGATAAAGGCATATTGTGGATTACTCAGCAAGTAGACATAGCGGCACGTATGACTCCTGAGTAATTAGTTAAGCTTAGTTATGTTTTTAAGTTAGGCATCAGGCATCAACATGTACAGCTCACTGTGCTGAATACATAAGGAAAAGCCCAAGCACATAAGAACAAAATGGCGAAGAGTACCTGGCCAGCAGGTACTAGCAGAGGGCTAGCGTGTGTCACCGAACAGAAGCCACCTAGAGATAACACGGTGACAGACAGGGCCAGGTTAACTGGAGTTGCCCCGGACCTCCTGTCCCCGGGCAGAGGCAAACATTTTTGTGGAGCTCTGTGTCGGGTTGTCTGGGGCAGCTTGCACAAAGTGTTTCGTTGTTTGAGGGTGTTTTGGAGGTCTTTGTTGGGGATTCGTGTGCGGTTTAGCCAAATCATGGAGTGCCCTGTTTGCCCAGACGGCAGCCTCACTACAGGGGGGATAACACAGACGGGGAAATCCATTGTATCCCTTAATCCCCTCACCTTATCCATTGCCTGTGTGTGACAGAATGAGCTGTCATACAGGGCCCCAAGGTACTTAGAGATGGCTCCAGCCTGGCTGTCAAACAAAGATAGCACAGGCAGGAAATCCATTGTGTAAACTAATCCCATTAACATGATTGCTGCCAGGGGGAGATTCAGTAGCTAAAGGGGATTAAAGGTTGGATTGTCTACATGTACCTGTTTATCAATATTGATTTATGTTAATGAAATTCTGTGGCTATATGAGTCTGTTTTACAAGAATAAACTGTTCATTCCTGCTGTACTCAATTCAAGGTAGTTGTCTACTTATTGGGTACACATAGCAGGGTTCCAAGGTGTGCATGCTGGCTGGTGCTGAAAGTTATTCCGGGGACAACAGGAGGATACTGGGTGAGTTACTACAGCTCTCTTGGTGAAACCGTTACATTGGCGGCAGCGGCGGGATCCTCCTTGCATACGTCCCAGCGGAGTACCAGCGGGTATACCAGCAGCAAGCTAAAGATGGCTCCAGCACTACAGGACGTGTTGGTGTGCAGCAGAGTCATGGGCTACCTGAATGCCTGGATGAAGGCTCTCAGAGTGGACCAGGGTGTCCGAGGTATTCCTCGGACACCCAAGGAATGGTACGTGCTACAACTAGATTGGCGAATGCCGTACCTGGGAGAGCAGCCTCAAGAGGACTTGATGGCTGAATTGGAGAAGTTGCTTCCACATGAAATGAGTGTGGATTGTGGATACCGGGCCGCACAGTGGTGTCCAGAGTTGAAGAATGACTACCTGCCAGAGGGCGATGACTTTGGCGGCCCGGGATTGATAATTGAAAGCCTACAGGAGGACTGAGAATTTGAGAGCCCATGGAAGTATCGGTGCGAGGAGATGTGGGAGTTCAGGGAAGGGATTCTCGCAGATGTGCCCTGCTACCTGCCAGACCTGTGGGCAGTTTTGGATTATTTGGTTTACCAAGAATGGATCCTGGAGCAGGCCTAGCGAGGACTCTTTGACTGTGCTCAGCAGTGTGCCCCAGAGGAGGTGGATCCTGTGAGTATTGTGCCCCCACCAGAAGCACAAACAGCCGGGCTAGAGTGCAGCTGGCCTCTGCCCGCTCCCTTCCCTCACCCCAGACGCTTGGCCCTATTGCCCGCAATATGGCCCAGAAACTGACAGAGACCCCCCCCCGGGCTTGTCCCAGCCTGATCCTCCAGCTGAAATGCTGGCATCAAGGCAGAGCGCTGCTGGCCTCTGCCTATCCCTTCCCCTTGTTCCCAAGCCTGACCGCAGCAACCAAGCAGGGTACGGTCGGGCAGCCCCAGAGTTAGTGGTGCCCCTGGATTTTACAAATCTACCTGAAGTGCTACCCTCGGGGCAGAGTGCCGCTGGCCTCTGCCCACTCCTCTCTGTGATCCCAGCTCCATTGGCTTAACCCCGCAATATTGCAGAGAGGTGGTGATTTCTATGGATCCTGTATCCCCAGCAGAAGTGTTGGCAATGGGAGAGAGGCAGATCGACATCCCTCCCCAGGAGATGGAGTATACAGGAGGGGATGCATGTGGCTTCCCTCCTCTCGCAGTGGATCATACAAACATTTGTACCATGCAGGTGGATTGGACTACGGTCGCCACCTGCAGTCCCCAGAGGTGCCAGGCAGTCAGCCCAGAACCCCATATGGAAGGGACCCCAGCCTCTCTGTTTTCTCCCCAGCGGCAGAGAGGGCTCCAGGTAGAAGGCACATTTGGCCCTTCTTCCCAGCGGCAGTTACGTTATTTGGGAGAAGCAGAGTGCGGCTGGGTGAGTACTGCTCTTTTGTTAAATTGTTTTGGGGAGTACAAATTTGTGGCTGGCAGTGGTGGTCCAGATATACAGACTTTGGAGTCAAACCGTGTGGGGTCTTATCAAGCGTCAGTCTCCCCCAGAAAAAGGAGATATGTGATGGAGTGTGTGACGGAACTGTCCATAACTGGGGCCCCTGGAGAGG
>VKOC01032677.1:0-10492 GCA_009364415.1 Spea multiplicata | reverse complement strand
AACATCTACCCAGTATAAACCTCGTGCCCCCGCTCACAAACCCGTTAAGCCATAAGCATAACAATTCTACGAATAACGTACACCTTATAGTATAAGTGCGGGGAAGGTATGGAAATTCTATATAAATCAGGTATTTCTGAAATCAGGACACCTGAATTGATAAACTTGGGGGGATTTTCCATCACTTTACCTAATTTTATGAGGATTCAGAGGGAAAATGTAAAAAAATGAGGTGTTTTTTTTAAAATTTTCGCTAGTTTTTACTAAATTCCTCATTCCAAATTTTCAACTAATCATCCAAAACAAAGCTCTATCTCTCCTTGAAAAAACAATACATAGTTTACATGGGTACACTGTTCGCAGGAAAAGAGAATAATCGCTGAACCAACATTGAGCAAAAATGGCAAAATTGCTCCGGGACGTGAGGTACCAAAACCCCCTGGGATTGAAGGGGTTAAGGGGATTCCAGTACGGCACTGTGTTTTTACCAGAGGAATGCTGCAAAGCGTATCTACTGGGTCCACCTAAATGAGGATGGCTTGCACCTTCTTAACTTGGTGTTCCATAATACAGTGGGGCATGCCATTGGATGGATTTGAAAGTTGGTGTTGCAGTTGGCTAGTCAAGTCTCAATCCTCCCCTTACCTTTTATCTGGTAAGATTGATTACTGTGGTCATGTCTACTAAGTTTAAGTCTGGCTGGCAAGGACGGTTAAGTTTCCAGTACTGTATTAGGTAATTTATTTATGCATTAATGGCTTGTGTTGATGTCATTAGAAGGTTGTGTTTCATAATACATGTGACACTTTTTACCTTGGATCTAACATCCTGGTGGGCGTGCTCAACCCGGCTGGTCCCTACAGGAGATCCTATGCAGAGACCAGGGGCAGAATGAACAGATTTTTTTTAATGGTTTTTTAATGGTTTTGAAATAGCAATAAGCTACTACTACTACTACTACTACTACTACTACTACTACTACTACTACTACTTGCAAAAAAACACTGGGTATTTCTAAAATCAGGACAAATAGGAGAATCTATTTAGCAGGTTTTTTCATTAGCTTTTGTAGATGAGAAAAAGATTTTTCCAAAAAAGTCAAATAGTTTTTTTTACCATATTTTATACTTTAAAAAGTATATTATATAGTATTATGTAGTAAAATAGATAATACCATCAAAATAATGGTATCTAGTATTCTGGTGTCCAGAAACAGCTTTTGTCATGAAGGGTATATATATATCTATCATGGAGCAGCAGTAATAAAAAAGAGGAGAAGCTGTAGCCACTGGTGTCCTCCAATCCGCTGTGGGTATGATAAATTAGGTGCTATTTTAAGATGGCACATGTTTAATGGCAGATAAGGGACAGGGGACCCATCAGTCTCTCACACCAACGTCACAGTTTCTGTAACATTCATTAATCAAATTCAGGAAGCCTCTGTATTTAGGCCAAACACTTGCATTTAGCCTATTTAACTTCTATGCTGTGTGCCATGGGCTGAAATACAGGAATAAGAAAGAAATACAGGCGTGATTGCGGGACTGTCTATAGGCTTTCATTCATTCCCAAAGACACCATCTATAGCTTAATAACTTTTGTTATGCTATGGATGAATATTTGGTCACAGTGTGGCTAACAGAGCACTTCATTTCTACCTCTTGGCACAGGTACCATGACTGGAAACAAGTGAGACTCTATTTGTCTAGAGTAATAGCAAGCTTAGTTAAGGCCATAAACAGGTAAACAGGGCCAGGCACATGTTGGGCGAACGCATTTCCTGCAACAGTACACCACACCTCAGAAAGTACCCTAAACATCAATCCAACCAACATGATAGCTAATAAAAGCTTGACAAACTCACATTAAGCTGGGGTTCACTCACCCTCATTACAGGTCCCTTCCAGTGTTTGGAAAGACATAGTTTCGCAGCAGACCACAAGTGAAATATACGTTTACATGAAGTATATCAAGATGAGGACTCCAAGGACGCTTGTTAGCTTGAAGGGCCATCCAGGGGTCCACAGGGACATTAATCCCCACAAGGGTAAAACATTGGGTCACCTGGCATGTAAGTATGAACCTCTCTGCCCACACACCCTCAAGCATAACCTTCAGTGCCCTGGAAATATTCTATGGAGTCTATGTGGATCCAGGTACCAAATACTTTGTGGCAATTTTCCTTAATTAGGTGCACACCATTAGGTGATGCGTGTTCTTCAGAAGTTCCAACCATGCCTGTCTTGGAAGTGTCTTACCTAATTCATCCTCCAACCTAAGCATGAATGGGTATTTAGCTGAGGACAAGTTTGAGGGCAGCTGCGTATGGTGTCTCCTTGATACTTAAATACATTTCTAAAAACTGTGAGGGACGGCATGGGACCACGAGGAAAAATCGCTAGATAAAATCTTTCACTCGGACTAGATTATTTTTAATCCACCAGTTATATAGTCTCATATTCTCAGCAGTTCTGCAGGGAAACTTCGGAATGAGAAATATAGGAGTCATTAGAGATCCTTTAGGTATCATACCATCCCTAAACCCCCTCTCTCTAAGTAGTTGATATGAGTGTTGAATGAGTGTGAGTAACTTTGACGCAGTTAACAGTGGCAAAAAGAGGATACTGCTCTCCGGAGCTGTCACAGTGCGTCCTGGGGTGAGTGTTCAGTGTCATTGAATGCCTCACTATCGACGGCGCCCATCGCCATTCAGTGTATAGCAGACATTGACAACGCAGGGAGGGGGCAGACATTGTCCCGGATTGAGGCTGCTTGGGACTTGGTACTTCAAGTCCCATTGCGGGACTGTCCCGGGCAATCCGGGACATGCGGTCACCCTATACTTTAGGTGAGGCCTGACCAGAGATCTGTAAAGTGGCATAATCAACTCCCTGTTTCTGCTACCAATGCCTCTCCCTATGCAACCCAGCCGCCTGCTTGCTTTTTGAGATGCTTCATTGCATTATTTTTTTAAATGTATTTTACTAATCACATTGTGATTGGAAAGCTGGGCTTCATTGACTTGCATGGTTGAATGCAGTCCCAATACTGATCCCAGAGGTACCTCACTAGTGACAAGTCCTTCCTCTGAATATACACCATTAACCACAATCTTCTGCCTCCTATTGCTCAACCATTGGCTTATCCATTCAACTATTCTGGCATCCATACCCATAGACTGCCTTCTATGAGAGGCACTGTCAAATGCTTTACAAAATTCTAGATAGAGAGGAGCTGTTGATATACCCTTAGTTTCCCAGTCAAAAAAACAGATTAAGTTAGTTTGACAAGATCTCCCTGCAGTAAACCCGTGCTGTTTCTGACGATAATGCAAACCATTTCCTTATAGATATTTACAATCCTATCCTTTAGCATGGTTTCTATTAATTTGCCAACTACTAATGTAAGGCTTACTGGTCTATAGATGGCTGAGTCTTCCCTTGTACTGTCCTTAGGACATATGCTTTAGAAACGTTTGGGTATTACATTTAAGATCTACTATGATGTCCTATTACCGGTATGTGTTACAATATAGTGTTATAGGTGTTGGTGCCATCTAGTGGCTATTTGCTGTAATCACCAGCATTTAATACTTGAGCATCTTAGCCCTGCCTCCCAGGAGTTTCATAATGCTGGAGGCTGTAAAGGGTGACTTATTTCCTTTTCATGCCCCTGCAGAGGTTTGTGAGTAAGAGTAGGCTGCTTTGTTTTCTCATCATAATACCTGGGAAGAGATAAAGTCTATTTGCTCAGTGACCTGGTAAGAGATAAAATATATTATTTGCTCAGTCACCTCCCTGCTTTCAGTAGCTTTAGAGTTACATTTGTTATATTTCTATAATAATAGTCAGCTGCCTTTTTATAGTTTGCAGTCTGGCTTACTTATATATGGCGCACTTGATAACATGCTTTGTCAACTGTATTATTGTAATGGTGTATTATCTTTGAGTATTCAGTATTCTTACAATTTGCATCATTCTGGTTTTCCCTTAGTTTTACCTCATCGCTAAGGCTGCTTAATAAAGATACAGTGTTTAGCTGCCTGTCAAGCTCCACGTAGACCCACGTAGCTGCCAACTGTGGTGTTTAACCAAATATAAAAATATATCTCACAAAGGTTTGTCTACTTTAATAAGAGACAAAAACACAGTAACATACAATAAATGAGTGACAGCCCAACATACAATGCAACACTTTCCAAGACTAACCTGCAACCTAAAGGTCCAACATAACCCAGCACACCACCGATTACCCCATCCATGCAGGATGGTGGGCAGAGAGAGACTGAACCAAGATTTTGCATTCAACAGGCATATTGAATCACTGTAGGTGTACCCTCGTTAACATATCAAAAGACATGTAATACAGGAAGAGTTCAACTGGCTAAAACATGGACCACAATACTTATGTCACCACACCAACTTCCATTCTTCCAGAACTACTACTGTAATTGGTGACTGGTTAATTAGATTAGACCTCAAGGCTCTTAATAATTTTGGGTGTATTCCATTGGGTCCCATTGATTTGTCTGTTTTTACTTTAGAGAGTTCAAGCAGAACTTCTTCCTCTGTAAACACAGCTGTGTCACATGTCACCCCATGTCTCTTGGCTAACAAGGGTCCCTCATCGTCATCTTCTTATGTCGAAGGAAAACCTAGCCCATCAGCATAATCAGTTTCACCAACAATTAACAGGTGAAAACAGTTAGGATGAAGCGGCAGCCACTGAAAGGCAGACTAACTGTTAACCTTTGCCTATGTCCCAATGGGTTTCTCTATCAAAGGACGTGTAAAAAACCCATCAAAAGTCAGGAGAAATACCATCGTTGACAGAACTTCCCTTGGGAAATGAGAGGTTATAAACAAACTGAACTTACCCACCTCCTTCCCAATGGGGAAATTGTCAAAAGGGGAAAAGTAAAAAGTTCCATCATGATCTCCTATTTCTGCATATTGTCCAAGATTACTTCCAGATGAGCAGGTGCAGACTTCAGATTCATTTCCAACCTTGGAGCAGCCTCTAGACAAAATGCCATTCTAAACCCTTCAGTAAAACGCTTTTTCTAATAACCCTGCATGCCCCTATCTGGATATCCAATCAGCCGGGGCAGAATGTTCACTGCCCCCACTGGTGTCACTCCCATTTTGATCAAATGCAGGTTTTCCTGCTTCTGCCAATTAAAGTATTTGGACAATGGGTGTCTACCCCCAAATCCTGTGCACTCAGATTTAAATTTGCAAAGAGTTCCCTATTTACATTTATTGAATTTTCAAAAGAAAACTTTTTGCATACAGGACTGACCCCATGACTTTCCAGAGGCAATTATCTTGAGCGACAATGCAACATCCTTATGCTCTCACTTCGATTCTGGCCGTACTGCCGAAATTACTCATCATGCCTGACCCCCATACACTCAAAATACTCCTGCCCCGGGTACTTGGTTGACCACTGCATGCTGTATACCCTCCGGACAACAAAACCACCCGCTCCAAGGATTAATCCAGGTCTGAATCCTCAGCTGGATTGCGGTGCCTCTGGGTGGACAGCGAGCAGGCGATGGATTCCGTCTCTTCTTTCACACATGGTGACTTTGGCCTGCTCAACTTTGCCAGCATCTTATCCTACTGTAGGTGCCACCACTTGCCTTCTCTTTTTTCACAATACCCTGGCTACCCACACTGTGTGCAGATAATTGGAAATATGGGGCCAGGGAAGGTCTGCACTGTCTGCTCCTTTCAACTCTCCTGAGCTATCAACCAACCCCTGGATCCTTTCCTGGAACCAAGCATCAATCTGGGTAATCACCGCTGCTTTCAAAAACTCCAATAAGGCATCCATAACCGTAAGCTCCAGATGATTACATTCACTGTTTGTCATCAAAAGGTCATCAAAGTGGCCCTTCTCAAACCCTCCTCACTATTTAGCAAACACCTCCCAGTTAAAATTCTTAATATTAAACAGATCTGCCCATCATCCTGCCCCGGTCATGATGCCTTTCCTAGGGGTTCTCTGTTTTACCAGGGCTGTTCTAGAAAGAGAGAAAATAGAGGGTCAAAAAATAATCAAGCCATTTGAGGTATTAAAGTGATTTATGAAGAGGCCAACAATAAAAACAAGCAAAAATCATACTATGCAACAGACTGATAGGTGTAAACCAAAAAATGGGAGAAGAGACAAATTTAGGAAACAAGAGTTTTGTTTTAATATTTTATTAAAACAAAATAGTTTAAAAATACCTTTAAGATACCAGCATCATATGCACATAACTTCCATGTATGTCCATCTGCAACTGAAAATTCAGTTACAGAAAGCATGGATAATCAAAATGCTTCTGTGATGCTCATCAGGAAACAGGGCACAGCAGTATTATCTGGTAACCAGTGGCAATTTGACAGGATGTAAAATCAGATCCCCACTGCCTCATGAATGACACTTATGTGTGGCACACAGTCACTCTCGGGGTGCTACCATAGGCCTAGACAATCTAAATCTAACTATTAAAATGGATGCTGTTAGAAGAAGCAAAACAGAATAAGGTAAGGAAAATTATATTGATACGGAGCATACCTACCTTGGCAACAGGTGACCATTACTTGCATCCAGTGCATAGTTTCTCTCCTCCAGATGGCTGGCCTGTTGTGTGAGTGTGCACTCTCCATTCTCTGTAAGCATGTGCAGTGGAAGCTATGTACTTATTTAAAACTTAGCACTCTATTTAATGGTACTTATTTTAACATGGTCTTTAAACTAACTTAGCATTTCAGCATCCATTTAAGCCATATTGCCCCGATTCAAGTTCCAGTCTTTTTTTGCCCTTGTTCCCTGATTAACTTGTCCTGGGCCATCCCCCCTTTAGATTGGTCTCCTTGGCTCTGGAACCTCGCTAATAACTCCTTGGACTTTGGCTGATTCTCAGATCTAGTTTTCAGGTCTAGTTTTTACCCTGGCCTGGCTTGACCTGCTTTCTGAACTGCTTTTTGTGTATTGTTGCCTGCAACTACTTTATGCTGTTGAGTACCACTTTCATCGGTTACGCCCTCCACCAATGTATCCGCCCTCTCTGGGTATCCCAGCCTGCAGGTCCACTACTGTACCTCATTCTTCTCAGTTTTAGTTCAAGAGCCTGTTCCAGTCTTCTGCCTGAGGTCACTTAGTTGTCTATGTTCCTCCTGAGCTCGCCAGCTGCTTGTGTGGTATCCTGTTTCTGGTGCTCCAGTCTGGACAGTGTTTAGCTTATATCCTCCTTGTTCCTGCTTCCTTATCATCTCTATGGTTGCTGTCTTGCTCCTAGCAGTTTACTAGAAGGGTGCATAAAAAATAGCCTCACACCTCTACTGTGACATATATGCAGTTGACTGCTCTGAAGGACCCCTCCCTAGGATTTGAAATATTTAAATATTTCTGTGTAAAACGGCCTCTGTGAGCCCCTGACAAAGCCGACCCTGCCGTGGAGGTTCATCTAAAGTTGAAAAAGCAAAAGGGTCCGTAACCAGGGTGAAATGTGCATAGTACGCTCTCCCAGTTTACCGACCCTTCTGCTTTTTCTTCTTTCTGGCAAGCGGCTTTGATAAGACTACAAGACTAAGATCCAGATCCCCTGCAGCTCCTTTAGCTTTTATAAACTAAAAGTTTTATTTTATGGCATCATCTTTACTAGGGTTTTACTTTTTGAACTCTTTTTCTTCTCTTTGGGTTTTGTACAGAAGCAAGTATTGTAGCATTAAAAGGGTTGAATATTAAACTACGATAGGGAAGGGTATAAACAAAAGAGGACAACGCAACAGAAAGAAGGGTTAAAACATCTTGCAATATGCAAGGGGAAACGCAAAGTACTATTAGTGATATATTGAAGGAGGATGCTTCCCTAACAAACTTACACCTTTAAAAAAACCTGCCAGACTATTCCATTATGATCTCTCCCCAAATTTACATTGCAGGAAAGTTTTAGCCAAGTTTATGCGTAAGCACTTTGTGTGTCTGGCTCTGTGTCTTGCTTTACCATAAAGAAATTTATGAGCTTCAAGTTAAGACGCCCGGCTTCTGTTTGTCCTTAATTTAGATGTGTACTATTCTATCTTAGTCCAATCTTAGTATGTCTGGTTATCATAGCATTGTAAAAATAACATTTATTGTGGTTAATGTTGCTTAAGACCTTAAGATGTCTGCATTCTTCTCTCCTCTTTGGCTCTCTTCAGAGTACTTATGCATCAGGACCATACCTGGGAATCCTCCGGGTCACAGGAGCAGGGTCTTGACAAACCCCGCTTTCTGCCCATTTTCCCTATAAATGGGGTTGTTTCCCGCTACCGTCAGCTGGAACGCCCACCTACTTCAGCGGGACCTCCCATCAATGGGCAGTCCTGCCCACGTCCCGCAAGGGAAGGCTCTGGGTAGCCAGAGCCCAGAAGTTCCCAGGCATGATCAGGACGGAGCCTTCTCACATACCTCTTTGACAACTTCTTCCCCATCCCTATGTGATTGGAAGAAGATGTTGTCCCTGTGGTGTGTGTGGAGGCTCCACCTTGTTGAGGTAGTATCCTGAAGAGAGCTGAAGAGGAGAGAGACAAATTCAGACAGAGAAGTGAAGACAGAAAGTGGATGTCAGAAAAGGTAGGGAAAGCATGAGAGAGTGAGCAATAGTAAGTAACAAAAAAAATTCAAACTAATTATGAGCTTTCTCCTTTTTGTTTTCATTTGTTTTTTTGAGGTTCCCTCCTCCTTTTAGGACATCAGTGTAATTTAACAAATTTAAAGCATTTCCTTGGGCCTCCCGCCACGCTCCCTAGCATGCAATTGCTCCCACACCAAAAAAAAAGTTTGCCATACTAACTCTGCAAAGTAGGGGAAGACTGTGAGAGTCAGTGCAGTCTTCCCTCCTTCTGACCCTACTGTGACATTGAGAGGTCCTCTCCCCTGTAATCATTCCAGAGTCCCTTTGTCCCTGCATTCACTAAGCCATAACTCTCTTTTCCTTCCTCCTTATAGTGTCCTCAAACAGCCCACCCTGTGCCATCCTTTTTCCATAAACATCCTGCCTGTACATTCTTGGTCCCCAAGGCATAAACATCCTGCTTGTGCCATCTTTGGCTTTCCCCAAATCACTTGAACGTCTATGATACATGCAAACACTTATACAATCACTTACTGTTTCACATTAATTAATTCTCTCACTCATTCTCACTATTTGTTTATTTCAATATTCTTACTGCCCCCTTTTCACTATCTACCCCCCTTTTGGGTGGGAGTGCATGGCCTCTGTCTCACTGCTCTGCCACTATGCGCGTGACTTCACTGCTGAGTGCCAGGATATGATGTCATATTCCCATGCTCAGCATGAAGCGCCGGCACCGCAACTGAGTCAGAGGCCTCGTGCGTTCACCGCAGTCAGGGCATCGCTGAGGACAGTGACGGCAGGGGGTAGAGGAGACAGAGGGGCGCCGAAAACTTTTCCATGACCGACTGCTCTGTGCCTCTCTCTCCTCCACTACCTGCCACCTGGGTGCCTTGCACCCGTCTACCCGCCACTCGGCGTGGCCATGGCCTTGATGATCACAATATGGTCTCTTTTGAAATAAACTCAAAAAGGAAATTGCCCATGGGGACTACTAAAACAAAATTTTAAGAAGGCCAATTTCAATAAGATAAGGGCAGCTTTACAACTTATTGACTGGCAAAAACTCTTCAGGGATAAAAACAGAGGAAAAATGGTGTATTTTCAAACAAATATTAGCAGGGTACACTTCTCAGTATGTACCACTAGGAAACAAATATAAAAGAAACAAACTGAAACCAATGTGGCTTAGTGGGGATGTTAAGCAGAAAATTAAAAATAAGAAAATGGCTTTTACAGCATTTAAATCAGACAAATCAGAGGCATCCTATATAAGATATAAGGAAGCCAATAAAGCATGCAAAAAGGTGATTAGATGGGCTAAACTAGAAAATGAGAGGGGGATTGCCAAAGAGAGCAAAACTAACCCCCAAAAAATCTTTAAGTACATAAATTCTAAAAAAAACAAGAAATGAAAACGTAGGTTCATTAAAAACAGAGAGGGGAGTGTTGGTCAAGGAGGACCAGGAAAAAGCAGAAACTTTAAATAACTATTTTTCCTCAGTATATATTAAGGAGGAACCTATGGCCATGTATATACATAGGGCTACTGAAAAAAATCTGCAGTCAAATTGTGATTGGATGACTCAGGACAAGGTGCTGCAGCAACTAACGAAAGTTAATGTTAACAAGGCTCCGGGGCCTGACAGTATTCACCCACGAGGAGCTGAGTCAGGAAATAAGTGAACCTCTGTTTCTAATCTTTCAGGATTCTTTTCTTTCAGGAATTGTACCAGAGGATTGGAGGAAGGCAGATGTGGTCCCTATTTTCAAAAAGGGTTCAAACTCTGTGCCTGGAAATTATAGACCTGTGAGCTTAACTTCTGTGGTTGGGAAAGTATTTGAAGGGCTGCTTAGGGATAATATTCAAGAATTCATTGG
>VKOC01032673.1:0-15328 GCA_009364415.1 Spea multiplicata | reverse complement strand
ATGTGCCTATTCTCAAGCCATTTGTACACAACTGATACGATCGTGTACTTCCTCGTCCTGGTCAAGTTAATGTTGAATCTACTGATGAATACCAGATCCAGTCTATTTAAGATGCACGACTTGTGAGAGGCATTCCACAATATCTGGTACATTGAACTGGCTATGGTCCTAGGGAGAGATCGTCAGCCTTTGGGCAAGCCTCGGGGGAGGGGTACTGTCAGGACTTCCAGAATGAGTGTCCCACGCCGCTCCGGTCCCGCTGCCCTCCGAGGTGCCAGTATTGACCACACTGCCTGCAAAATGTTGGCATCCTTGCATAACAAAAAGTCACCATCAGTGTTTCCCAATTTAAACCGGGCTGGAGGTCTCCGTATTCCTCCAAAAGAGTCTATAAAATTTGTTAAACATGTTGAAATTCCACTTTCATGTCCATATTTCAAACTCATTGTAGGGCTTTCTGACATATTTCACTTGTTTGCTGTGTTGCTTTTGCTAACCAAGCCTTCATCACTTATACCATGAGGAATCATCAGCACACCTTTTAGTGGTTCACATACTCCATAGAGAGGATGTCTCAAGGCAGAGAAGAAGTTTTCCCAGTCAGTCTAGCAGTAAACCATTTTTGATTGAATTTATTCAAACAACTGAATGTACATACAATGTAGACTGGGACGCAGCACAGAAACGTGAACCTTAGCAGTTTTGCCAAGTGCACAAAGTGACCATATACTTAAACCAGAAAGGTCATGCAAAATACAGAAAAGCGTCAGTAATCCCATCACACATTTGACATTCAGCATTTCAAGGTGTGCAGAGGTATTGTCACAATGAGGTACGGGCTGTGGATCCGTGCTGCAAAAAAGGTGCCTCCTAGCGGAGAGAGGACGCTCAGCAACCAGCACAATGGAGATGTGAGCCGATCACCACAGAGAGCAACGTAGAAGGTGCAAGATAATACAGGAACATAAAATAATAAAAAAAATAATTTCCGAAGGGGCAGGCAATAGAGTAGTCAGGGTCACGAGAAAAGGTCAGGGCGCCAGCAAACAACGTAGGCCAGGAACATGCCGGAATCAATACAAGAAAGATAAAGCAGGTCAAACGCTAGTGTAGGCAGAAAGGCAAAGGTGTAGTGCCAAATGAGGGTTTAAATATCCCTCCATGAAAACAGATCCTCCTAGCCACCTAATTAGGGGGAGGAGAAACGTGCTAACGGCTAACTCATGAATATTCATGTCACTTTAAGAAGTGACATGAATATTCATGAGTTATCCATTAGCACATGCACGAACGTCTCTCATGATGTTGAGAAGTGCACCCTGTCAAGATCCCTTGAACTTCGGCGGGGACGCGCGTCTAGGAGGAGGATGGACCAAGTGGCGGCTCCCATCAACAGAACAAGCAGGGAGCCGAACGATCAGGCTGCGTCTCGGCATCCATACATAGTTACATACATAGTTCATAAGGTTGAAAAAAGACCTAAGTCCATCAAGTTCAACCCTTCTACCTAACCTTTCTATTCTTGATCCAAAAGAAGGCAAAAAACCCCTAATTAAGCTACTTCGAATTCTGCCATCAGGGGAAAAAATTCCTTCTTGACTCCAAGAGGCAATCGGATTTCTCCTTGGATCAAGAAGCTCTAAAATATTAATATTATTCTATTTGTATCCCTGTATATCGTGCCTTTCTAAGAAAATATCGAGGCCCCTTTTGAAGGTATCTAATGTATTGGATAACACTACCTCCCTTGGAAGTGAATTCCATACCTTAATTGTCCTCACTGTGAAGAATCCCTTCCTTTGTCGTCTATGAAATCTGCGCTTCCCTGCTAGTGTGAGAGAAGACGCCATGGAGGAGGTAACAGTACCCCCCTTCTACGAGAATCATCCTGGCGATCAGGTGCAGGTTCTGCGAAAATCTTGCATGGAATGAACAAATCTTGGCAGGAGCATGAACATCAGAGGCAGGAATCCAAGAACTCTCCTCAGGACTGTATCCCTTCCATCTAATAAAATATTGCAGTTGCCCCCGTTCCTTTGTAGAATCTAAGATTGTCTGTACTTCATATTTTTCTTCCTCTTGAATCATTACTGGCTCAGGAGCACGGACCGAGGAAGAGTATTGATTAGTAATGACCGGTTTTAGCAAAGAAATATGAAATGCGTTATTGATGTGCTAAGTTTTAGGCAGAACCAGAGAGTAGGTGACTTCGTTAATTCTTGATTTAATTTTGTATGGACTGTGACGATAACGGATACCTGGAGCAGCCTCTCCCCAGGATGTATCGTCCAGAAAGGAGCGTTGCTGAGAGCGGGGTCAAGTCGGTGACTGTATCTCCCCCAGGATGCTGGTCTCAGTAGGGGAAACTTTTGGAGCGAGGCTGAAGGGTCATTAGACGGTAGCAGGTTTGACCTGAGCTGGGGTAGGCATCGAGTCCTTTAGCCACTGGATAGGAAGGCATGTATTGATCCCTCTGCCTCCAAGTACAGCCCTTACAGAGGCTGCCAAGTATTAAGCTCAATGCTGACATTCATTAATACAATACAATAGTTCACACCACAACAAAGGGTTAATAACATCAGCTCCAGATAATGGCAGTACAGACAGGAAGCAGCACCAATAAACATAAAGGGATTATACAAAGAAGGAACATCAGTTTGAAAATACAAAACACACATTAATCCTTGTATGCCCACAAGTCTCAGACGGCTACCATCACATGGACCAATACCGTATTTGCTCGACCCTGGTTTTACAGCGACCCCCTAAAATCTGAATATTAATTTAGGAAAAAAAGAAAAAGCCTGAATATAAGACGGCCCTATAGGAAAAAAGTTTTACTAGTAAATGTTAATTCATGTAAACTATTGTGAACTATTTTTTTAATAAAAAGCTATTATTGAGAAAAAATTATTTTTTTTTGTTTTTTATTTCCTTTTATTTTCCAACCTGGCCCCCAGTTATGCACATCTGCCCCCAGGCTTGCCACTCTGCCCAGAAATACTTATACCCGATATATGCCATTGTGCCCCATGATATGCATTTTAACCCTCTATATGCCACTGTTACTCATGATATGACTTTTGACCCCCTATATGCCACTGTGCCCCATGATATGCCTTTTGAACCCCTATCTGCCACTGCGCCCCATGATATGCCTTTTGACCCCCTATGTGCCACTCTCCTTCCAGAAATGCCTTATGCCCCCTGTTTAACACCCCCCCCAAACTTACCGGTACTTCTGACTCCCGGTGTGTTGTCCAGGCAACGTGTAGACGTCTATGCGGTTCTCGTAACCAACTTCCGCTACAGCCGGAAGGAGGTGCGGTTAGCAGTGGGGGTTGTCTGCATCCATCGCGCAGACCTTCCCCGGCTGTCAGAAAGAATTCCCTGCTGCTGCGGAAGTAAGATCCAGGAGGTAAGGAGGATCCAGGTCCCCTGCAGCGCTGCGGGGGATCTGGATCTTAGTCAGACCCATTTGCTGTGAAAAAAAACTCGTCTTATAATTGAGCAAATACAGTATATTTGGGCCCTAAAGTTCTGGCAGCTTGCTGAAGATGCAGATATTTACTGGAAAGCCACACAGAGTCCCCAGGGTTAAGCAGAGGTCCTATGGACCGATATTTATCAGCTGTCTTCTTTTGCAGTCTTTTAGTGTGCTTTAAATGTTCGGCAAGTGCTGCCCAATGATCTTGCAAAACCCGAAATTGAGCTTCAGCAGCTGGAACCCCTGTGGAACCAGTTTCCTGATGCCACAATGAAGGTTCATATCCATGAACTGCTTTAAATGGCGACATCTTTAAGGATTCGTGAAACAAGCTATTGTAAGACCATTCAGCGAGATGTAAAAGCATAGACCAATCAGACTGGTCTTCTGAAACGTACATCCTAAGATACTGTTTCAGTACTTGGTTAGTTCTTTCAGCTTGTCCATTGGATTGCGGAAGGTGGGAAGAAGAAAAATGTAGTTCAATTCCCATGAGTTTACACATGGCCCTCCAGAATCTGGAAATGAATTGAGATTCAGAAATTATTATTTGAGGTACACCATGTAGACGTATGATCTTCTTCATGAAGGTCTCGGCTAAAGTACTGGCTGACTGAAGCTTGGAGAGAGCAATAAAGTGAGCTTGCATGCTGAACAAATTGACTACAACAGAATAGTCGTGTGGCCTCTGGAGGGAGACAGGTCTGTAACAAAATCCATGGCTATATGTTGCCATGGTCATTCTGGAACGGGTAATGGACATAATAAGCCTGCTGGCCTGGTGTGGGGTATTTTATTTTGACCACATACATTACATGCTTGTACAAAATCGAGATGGAAAAATTAAAACGAGTAAAGAAGTCTTTTGGCCTTTTTGATATACACCAAATTCTTGTGATTGGTAAGAATCGTAATGGGAATAGTAGTGCCTTCGAGTAGATGTCGCCATTCTTCTAAGGCTAACTTGATAGTCAATAGTTCCCGGTTTCCTATATCATAGTTTCGTTCAGCTGGAGTAAAAGTCTTAGAGAAGTACGGACAAGGATGAAGATGATTGGAATCTTGATTTCGCTAGGACAGAATGGCCCTAGCTCCACTCTCCGATGCGCCGACTTCCAGAATAAAGGGAAAAATTAGGATTTGGTCTTTGTAAAATAGGAGCCGTAGTAAAGGCCTCCTTTGCCTCTGGGGTCCATGATTTTGGGTTTGCCCCTTTCCGAGTGAAAGTAATGATTGGAGTGATGATTTGAGAAAAGTTACGGACGAAGCGACGGTAATAATTGGCGAATCCCACAAATTGTTGTACACCCTTGACATCAGAAGGTTCCTCCCAGTCTTTAATGGCCGCTAATTTGTCTGGATCCATCTCCAACTGTCCGGCCGATAAAATATAATCCAAGAACTTTACTTTGTCACATTCAAACTCGCACTTTTTGGCCTTGGCAAATAGTGAGTGTTCTCTTAATCGTTGCAACACTTGATTAACATGTCGCCGATGCTCGGCCAGATTCTTAGAATAAATCAAAATCAAGGTACACCATAACATGAGATAGCAACATGTCTCTAAAAATATGGTTCACAAAATTCTGGAACACTGCCGGGGCGTTACATAGTGCAAAAGGCATCACAAGGTATTCATAATGCCCGTATCGAGTATTGAAAGCGGTCACCCATTCATCACCCTCCTGAATACGAATCAGATTATACGCCCCGCGTAGATCAAGTTTAGTAAAGATGGTGGCGTCCTTTAATTGGTCATACAGTTCAGTTATGAGGGGAAGAGGGTACTTATTCTTGATGGTTATCTTATTTAACCCCCGATAATCGATGCATGGGCGTAAAAAAACGTCTTTTTTGGTGAAGAAGAAGAAGCCTGCTCCTGCAGATAATCCAGATAATCCCAGTACTGAGAGGGTACCAGTTGACGAGGTCTTTAGCAGGTATGTCAAGAACTAAACTTAACTTAGTGCGAGTGTTAGGCTGTAAGGGGATATTATTGTCCAGAGCCCAGGTTTTGTCTACAAAATTTTCAGCCGCCCCTGAATCGAAAGCTTGTGTGGCCACTTGGTGGCCTTTCCACTGCAGCATGATGGGAATAAACAGTCTTTGTGACTGGGGAGGTGTAGCAACGGTAGCACTTAGTGAAGCACCTCTGATCTTCACTAAATTCTGGTGTTTCCTGACTTTCTGGGGCATGTATAAATCAAATGTCCCTTCTGCCCAGAGTATAAGCATAAGCCCAAGGATCTGTGACGCTGTTTTTCTTCAGCTGTTAGATGAAGTGCAGGGCCTATTTCCATAGGTTCAGTGGCTGCAGTAACAGGTTCTGAAGATGCGCAAACAGTTGGACGAACCGGAGGCCTAAATTGACGTGGCCTTCTGTCTCGTTCTCTATCCCGTTCAAATCTTCTCTCCTGACCTCTATCCGTAGACATAGAGCAGTTACATTTTCAAGATCATGCGGTAAATCATGGCAGGTGAGAGCATCTTTTAAAGACTCATTCAGACCCCTACGAAAAGCAGATTTTAAAGCGCTGATATTCCAGTTGGTTTCATATGCTAGTGTGCGAAATTCTATGGCATACTGGGCCACCATTCCTCTTCCCTGTTGAATCTCCATTAAATTGGATTTGGCCGCTTCATGCCTCCCAGGAGCATCAAATACAGCCCTGAATGATGCAATAAAGGAGTCTGCATCGTCCAAAATGGGTGAGTTTTGTTCCAACAGAGGTGATGCCCATGCTAATGCTTCTCCTTTTAATAAATTTATAATAAAAGTCACTCTGTTGTTGTGAGAGGAAAAGGTGTGAGGATGCACACGAAAAAGTGTAGAGTGCACTGATTCAGGAAACCTCTGCACTCATGTGGGTCACCGGAGTATTTTTCAGGCAATGGCATTTTTGGTGCTTTAACCGAAAATGCCTATTCCAGGCGCTGGAGGTGAGGCGTCAGAGGATGCACCTTGTGAGACTGCGGGTGATAGATTTGTGGCCATCGATCTGAGCAGGTCTACAACATCATCCAGTTTCCGTTCCAAGGATTGGAGCTGGGTATATCCTCTTGCAGCTTTCTTTCTTATATTCTGGTCCACAGTTTATACAATTGCTGCAGTTACCATATATATAGAATTTCTCCAGTTTTGGAGCCGAGCCTATACACATTTAAATGCTAAAATATTGTGCTTGCAGAGTCCAACAAAATATTTGCAAATGTTCAAAAATGTTAATGTATTATACTTGCAAAAGTTCATAAAGAGACTAAAAGATCCCTCTATTCAATTTGCACATATGTTTTATCCATATATATATATATATATATATATATATATATATAATAAAAATAAATAAAAAAAACACTCTTGTAGATCTTCTTTTTATTACACTTCTGTGAATTTGTTCTACATTTTAGTTGGTTCTTCTGTGCTTCCCTCTTTTATTTCCTCTCCCCTATTCCTCCTCTGCTTTCTGTTTGTGATCTTCCACGTTCCCTCCAGCCAGCTCCTACAACCTTTGCATCGTTCACACAAACGCCTCGTCTCCCCTATACATCACCATTCCCGCGAATCTTCTCTTCAGCTTCGTTTGAGACGGACGGACTTTCTCATCCACAGCCCAGAAGGATCAGCAGCGTCTCTGCAACGTTGTTGTATGGTAGGTTTTCCCGGCGTCTTTTGGAGCGTTAGCCGATTGTGTAGAAGCCGGTGTAGGAGGCAGTTAGTAGCTGGCTAGGGGCAGGCTAGGAGGCTAGCGGTACTGGTGGGAAATTACGCCATTAACGGTTAGCTGCCGGCTATCGGGTTAACCGGCGTTGCGACTCATCTACAGACACGGCGTCCGTGCATAGTCACGTCATAGCCTCTCCATCAATTACTCATTATATATATACTCGGATAAATATATAAAAATTGCATAGAAGGATCTTTTGGTCTCTATATGACACCTACCTGGTACGTTTCACCATTTGTAAATACTCGGATGGACTTTGCAAGTATAATACCTTAACATTCAAATGTGCATATGCGTGGTTCCAATATTGGAGAAAATTTCTGATTACCGCAGAAATTGTATAAATTGGCGGTCAGATTATAAGAAAGAAAGCTTTAAGAGGATATATACGGATAAAACATATTTACGCAAGTCGAATAGAACAATCTTTAGTCTTTGTATGACACCTAATTGGCATTTCTGACCACCTGCAAACAGTTCGAGGAACAGTTCGAGGAACAGTTCGAGCAAGTATAATACCTTAACATTTAAATGTGTATATGTTTGGTTCCAATATGGTGGAGGTTGGTTCTTATAGGATATCCATGTGGTATTTTTGACCTTTTGCAAATACTTTGATGGACTTTTTGCGAGTACAATACCTTAACATTTAAATATTCATATGACCCGCCCCAATATGACGGAGGTCTGAGGATCCGGAAACTTAACAATATATAGCAGTTGTATTGGAGAAGCTTAATATATGGTCACTGCAGAGTCTGCATTACATAAACTGCAGGCCAGTTTATAAGAAACAAAGCTTTAAGAGGCCTGAAGTAAACTAACTGCTGGATATTTCAAAACAGCTGAACAAAAATCTCTCTCTAAATGAGAAAAGGATAGAGAAAAGAAAGATAAACAAGATCGGCAGGACAAAAGGCTTTCAATTTTTTTTTTCTCCACAATCGGATAGGAGTTTGAGAGAATTGCGAACAGGAGATAAGGATATATAGGACATGGATGATCAACCAATAATTCAGAAAAGGCTGGAACAACAGACCGTTACACCGGAGTACATTAAAATGTGTTTCGAACAACAGTTAATCCAAATAAAGCAGGAGATTCAAGATAATATAAAGGATCTGACCTCTATTGGACAAAGAGTTAAGTTAACAGAGGAAAAGGTGGAAAACTTTATTATACTTGCTAAGAAGGATATAATGACTAAACAACAGACCAAACTAAGGGACTTGGAGCTGAAGCTGGCGGAAATCGAAGATAGATCTAGAGGGAATCATTTAAGATTATGTAACATCCCAGAAGAGATTACACAGCACCTCATGGGAGAGTATCTAACAGCATTTTTGAAGGCATTGGGTTTAAAGGAGGGAGAATGTGTTTTAGATACATTTTTCAGACTTCCTAAACCAAGATCATTGCCGCCAAATGTTACAGGAGACATACATATAGAGTTAGAGACAATATCATAAAAGCAGCCAGGTTTAGTCAGATTAAGGAGAGCCCATACTCGGATATCAAGGTATTCCAAGACCTTTCGGTTCAAAATGAGAAAAGATAGAAAAGCTTTCTCCGTGGCTATTTTGGCATCGAGGAAACATAATATAAAATATAAATGGGGCTTTCCTGCAAGGATCATTGTAACAATAGGAGATAAGACAGAAGTCTTAGATTCTCCAGAAACAGCTATGAAATGGATAGAACAATGGGCCTTTATCTGAGGGAATATATTTTTTTTCTTTTTTGTCTGGATTTTTTTTTTCATGAATTTAAAGTGTTGAGGTGATATTTAAAATAGACACTGTATAGTTTATCTAAAATAGCACCGAATGGGTGATCCGGGTATTAAAAATTATTAAGGTTAGCATAACACATAAAATGTTAGCATAAAATGTTTAATTATAATTTAGGTAGGATTTACACTAGTGAGGAGTTTTTTAATTTTTTCTATATATATATATATATATATATATTCTTTTTTAGCTTATTTATTTACTTTCTCTCTTCTTATATACACACACACACACACATAAAACACAATTTAGAAGAAAATGAATTAATGGAGAGATATTTGTACACATATATAACGTAACGAGGAGATACTCAAGACACATTTTATACTAAACAATAAAGAATAAAGAAAAAGTAAGAAGAAAGAAAGGAATGGAATAGAATGGGGCACTAGATTATTTTAGTTTTGGAGATATCACGTTATAAAATAACTACTTCATCTTTTTCTTTTTATTTATTTATACACAGTTAAAGTACAACCTATAAGATAAGGAATTAATGGGGAGATAAGGGTATACACATATAACACAATGAGGAGATATTTAAGATACACTTTATACAAAATAATAAAGGAAAATTAAAAAGAAAGGAATTGAATAGAATGGAGCACTAGATTTTTTTTAGTTTAGATATATTACGTTATAAAATATCTAAAATTTAAGAGTGTTTATATAATTTTGTATTTGGATAAATGGCACCATTGGTATTATTGGATAATAGATGGGCTTAATATAAGGCTTGGAGAGTCCTTCGGCAGATATACCCCAGCTTAATATATAGGTTATAAGGTCTATTTATATCATGTCATGAATTATGTATTGTTTAACAACAACACATATAAAACGACCCCCCAAATCTGAATATTAATTTAAGAAAAAGCCTGAATATAAGATGACCCTATAGGAAAAAAGTTTTACCAGCAAATATTAATTCATGAAAACTATTTTTTTTAATAAAAGCTATGATTGAGAAAAATATTTTGGTTTTATTTCCTTTATTTCCGCAGCTGCGGGGGATCTGGATCTTAGTCGTCTCATAGTCAGACCTATTTGAGGTCTGATTATAAGATGAGGGGTATTTTTCTGAAAAAAACCTTGTCTTATAATCGAGCAAATACGGTATGTGTGTTAATATATATTAAGACCGTGATTGAAATGATGATTTTAAATTAACAGCTGAACTGGCAGTTGTTTTTCATTCTTTAATATTAGACCCTGCTGCCGATATATATTAGTATTGGCCTCTGCTGCCAATATATATAAATATATATATATTACACCCTGTTGCCAATATATTTAATATTGAAAAAATTGGACCCCAGGAAGGCATTTCTTTGGGCCCTAGCATGCAAGCACTCCCTCCGGTATCGGTGCGGCCTACACCGTGACCACAGAGCTGTGCAGTGGAGGACAGGCTCATTCCAAGTAAAGACCAGTGGGACCTCACAGCAGCTATCACTTACCTGACTGCTGCTTTATATAATGATCATAGTTACATAGTTACATAGGCTGAAAAAAGACATGCTCCATCAAGTTCAGCCTTTCCTATATCTGTTAATTTGTTGCTGTTGATCCAAAAGAAGGCAAAAAAAACCCCGGTTTCGCTCTTTCCAATTTTGCACTAACCAGGGAAAAAATTCCTTCTTGATCTCCTTGGATCAATAAGCTGTTCCCCAATATTAAAGATTATATCCCCGAATATTATGTTTTTCCAGGTATCCATCCAGTTGCAGTTTAAACGTCTGTACAGACTCTAATAAAACTACCTCTGCTGGCAGAGAATTCCACATCCTTATTGTCCTTACTGTAAAAAACCCTTTCCTCTGCTTTAGTCTAAATCTCCTTTCTTCCAGTCTAAACGCATGACCACGTGTCCTATGCATAGTCCTGTTTATGAACAGATTTCCACACACTGGTTTGTATTGGCCCCGAATATATTTATATAATGTTATCATATCCCCTCTGAGGCGACGTTTTTCTAAACTAAACAGATTTAAATTAGTTAACCTTTCTTCATAACTATAGTGCTCCATTCCTTTTATTAATTTTGTAGCCTGCCTCTGCACCCTTTCTAGTGCTATGATATCCTTCTTTAGAAAAGGTGCCCAAAATTGCACGACAATACCTTACTGGCCTTAGCAACCGCAGACTGACACTGCACATTGTTGCCTAGTTTGTTGTCTATAACAATTCCCAAATCCTTCTATGCAGCTCTTAACCTATCTAGTGTCAGATTGCCACTGATTGCGTCATAGCTTCTCTTAGGCTTGTTGGTACAATATGTGAAACAATACTGTGATGCACAGCATCAAAATGCCATTGAGTTAATAAATAAAAGTTAAAAAAAAAAAATTTCAACACTGATCCAAAAGTTTTAGTTGTTTCTAGGTCAGTCATGTCATTTAAGATCTGCAGTTTTCCAATGACTAGATCCTGATTTTTATTTTAGAGTATTAGCACCAAAAGTACTCCATCAACAACATTTCATTGAATGACACACATAATTGATAGATCTGTGATTTATAGGCAAAGTATGATGATGATAATAATTTACGAATTAGCATTTGGACGTAACACTTTATTAGTTGAACATAAGTAACTGTAGATAGACAATTTTGTGGTTATTACATATATTCTGGACTAATTGGGTAGTATATTAACCCCTTAATGACAACGCCTGTACATGTACGCGTTCAAAATGCATTGTTTTCAGTGGGTTTAGGGACTGCCCATTGTCCTTAGGGGGTTAAATGCAAAAATTCCAAAGTATTTGACATAGTCTTAATCCATTTTTCTTTTTAAAATGGTAAAAAAAAGTAATACTAATTTGTACACAAAAAACAGCGAAAGACAATGAAAAGGTTATACAACTTCCTGTAGTAAAACATTTTCTATTTTGTTTTGTCAGATTCCGTGACAGAAGTAAAGACAGATATTTATGTCACCAGCTTTGGTCCTGTGTCTGACACAGATATGGTAAGTAGACATGATATGATATAAATACAAATAATTAAACAATATCACTGAAAACCACGTCAACTTTTATAAAAGTGTTAGTGCTTAGATCCTATAATATATTTGTATGCTGAGAAAATATAATAGGACGCACATTCCTGTGCCTCTGGGGCCATTTAGTCATGTTATTTTCCTTATGTACAAACTTAATCCGTTGAGCAGTTCTTAACCCCTTAACAACAATCCACGTACATGTACGGGGTTGCCGTGCAACGAGATAACGTCAATGCTTGTACATGTACGGGCTGCCGTTAAATAGCTGCAAGTGAAGCTGACCGTGGAAGAAAAATGGCCGCCGCACGATCATCAAAGATTGCGGCGGGCTAAAACAGCTTAGGAAGCGATCAGAGTAAGCAAGTCCAACAATTCTTTATCTTCACAATAATTCCAGCAAGGAAAGAGTTAAAATATTGGCATTACAAATGCCCATAGGGTGTCTAGTATTAAAAAATGTATGATTTGATGGGGTAATTTGAATTGGCCGGGTTCAAAGATGTCCCAGATATGGGACACGGGGGCAGTAGGATCAGATGTCTAAATGGCAAAAAAAAATACACACCTCACAAAGGCGGCCTTTTACCTCCCAAATAACCCAACAACCACATGCATGTGGGGTATCACTGCGCTCAGATGTTACTGAACACATATTGGGGTGTTGTTTGACACGGACATATACCAGTGCATGGAAAGGGTTAAAATACCAGCATTTAAAATACCTTGGGGTGTCTAGTTTTTAAAAATATATGATTTGATGGGGTAAATTGCATTGGTCAGCTTCAAAGACACCCGAAATGGCACATGGGAGGAAGAATTACCAGATTTGGAAAATATGGTTTTAAAAAAGCAAAAGGCTACCTGTACTTCTTGCCCCATAACATGCAGAAAAAAGCATAACATAAAAACATAAACACACTGGGTATTTCTAAACTCAGGACAAATAGTAGAATCTTTCTAGAAAGTTTTTTCATTAGTTTTTGACGATGAGTAAAAGTTTTTTTGTTTAAAAAGTGAGAAAAAGTACATTTTTAACAAAAAATACCCATATTTTATCATTTTTTTAATAGTAAATTAGTAAATTAGATGATATGATAAAATGGTATCTAAAGAAAGCCCTCTTTGTCCTGAAAAAAACAATATATAATATGTGTGGGAGCATGACATGTGAAAGAAGAAAATCACAGCTAAACAGCAACACTGAAAAATGTTAAAAGAGCCATTGTCCCACAATATACTACGAGTAATAACCCCTTTTTGTCCTTAAGGGGTTAACGCTTGTTCAGTACCTCAGATCCCCCCCATAGAAGCTGATGGGGACTGTGAAGACTTCTGTTTTTTAGTAATAAACAAATAAGAAAAGAATATGTGATTCTCTAATCCCATCCTATTAACCATCTTATTATTTTTAGTACTTAAAGGACTAAAGTTTGTGTTTTTGAAATGTTACTTTTGTACTGTTCTGTCAGTGACAACACAAAAAAGGGGCTGGAGTACTTCTTTCCAGGGGGCTCTTCGTGTTCGTCTTCGCGCATGTCTTCGAAAAAAAAATCTTCGTGCTTGTTTCATCATCGTTTTCTCCCGGTTGCCTAGCAGGGGTTAATACGGGGTTAGGAACACACCGGAGCAGCAGCAGCAGATGCGTTGGTGCCGTGAAGGTACGTGTGTGCGACTCTATTGGTCGCCGGAAGGGGCATCAATGAATGAATTGCAGAACTGCAGAATGCACTTCATTCGTTGATGGCAGGCGAGCCCCCTCCCGAAACGACCAATAGAGTTGCACGCACGTACCTACGTGGTGCTATCCGAGGTGTACACAATACACATTGCCCTAAACTGAGGGCCAAATTCCTCCGAGCAGTTGTCTTGTCTGAGACCTAGACAAATGCTCCAAGGAACTTGGCTTTCTTTATTTATCATACAGTAACACATCCATAGATGTTTAATAAAAGAATAGGGATTATTTTATATTTTAAATCGATTTTAGACCACTTTTACAATGGCATACTTTGCAACAACCCAACTTTTACTGGACAGGACTGGAAAAAAGCAGGACTGTCCGTGAAAAAGTTGGGTCTGTTGGCAGTTATGCGAATCGAAAAATGTGGGACAAGAACTAAAAATAGCTTAGGGTTAATGTATGGTTATGTAGTGCACTGTTTTGGTTAAAGATGTGTTATGTCTAAATAATAATTTAATTTTAAAAAAATTAGGGGTTTATTTATTTTTATTTTATTTTAAAGTTATATTTATTATTTACTTTATTATATTTTATTTAAAGTCATAGTGCAACCCTACCCAGCTATACCTACCTACGTGCATTAGCATACCTTGTTTAGCTAAATTTGATGGGACAGGTCCCTGAAAAAGTTGGGTCTGTTGGCAGTTATGCGAATCGAAAATTGTTATAGGGTGAAGTGTGAGTTATAGCGTTAATGCTAGTGAGTGTAGAAGTGAAGGCCAGGGCAAATAACAGGAGGAAAGGTCCTTGTGATTTGTGAATTGTACGTGTGTGTTATGTGCAGAGCCGGCCTTAGGTGTTCTGGCGCCCTGTGCGGACTACTCCTCTGGCGCCCCCCCCATCCCAAAAAAAGAAAGGAATCAAAACTTGTAACAAAACTCCAATCACTATATACTACACCAAACATTGATGTGGTGTAGGCCTACCACTTCATTGTCTGGCTTAGTAGTAGGGATGCACCGAAACGAATTCTGGACTGAGACAGAAAGTGCAGCATTTACCTGGCCAAAACCAAATATGACCCCCCACACCATAAAAAAATCTAACACTTTTATGTAAGTAACACACCAAAATAGGACAAAACAATTAAATAACAATATATATATATATATATATATATATATAATATATTGTTATTTAATTGTTATGTCCTATTTAACAGCAATCACATTCCTATCATGCCCAGGCATACCCAGATTCCAGGATGTACTTGCAGACTTGGCATGATAGGAGTATGATTGCCCTATCTACCCCCTATCCCCCGTCTCACTCCCTTCTCCCTATCTACCCCTCCTAACTATCTACCCTCTCCCTCTTTGAAGTTCACTTACCTTTCAGGAGTCCTGCGGTGGGGGAGCAAGGCCTCTGTCTCCCAGCTCTGCCACTGTATGGAACAGTATAGAGTGATGGGAGTTATGATGTACTTTAGAGCATAAATATATAATGAAAAATACATTGGAAATGGTACAGCATAAGACCCATCACTCTCACACACTTACCAATCCACACACTTACCAATCCACACATACACCAATTCACACACACACCAATCCACACACACACACACACCAATCCACAC
>VKOC01032670.1:0-17628 GCA_009364415.1 Spea multiplicata | reverse complement strand
ATCTACCCACTCCTACCCCCCCCCTTTGTAGGTCACTTACTGCCAACTCCTGTGTTGGGAGCATGAGGCGTTTGTCTCGGATGCCGGCACTTCATATGCCGGTGCTCAGCGTGAAGCGCCGGCACCCGAGACAAACGCCTCACACTCCCAACACTGCACTCTGGGCAGCGCTGAGGCAGGCGGCGGCAGCAGCCGCATCGGCGGGAGCAGAGGAGTCCTGGATTTCTATCAGTCAGGGGGGCCCAAGAGTTGCTGAGCGGTCGTTTTCAGCAACCGCTCGGCACCCCTTGGGCCCCCCTGACTGGCAGAACTCGCGACCCCTGCGACCCTGGTAGTTCCGCCACTGGCTGGAATTGACACTCATCAGACCAGGCAACGTTCTTCCAGTTTTCCATTGTCCAAATTTGGTGAGCCTGTGCAAATTGTAGCCTCAGTTTCTTGTTCTTATCTGACAGGAGTGGCACCCGGTGTGGTCTTTTGCTGCTGTAGCCCATCTGCTTCAAGGTTCGATGTATTGTGCGTTCAGAGATGGTATTCTACATACCTTGGTAGTAATGAGTGGTTATCTGAGTTACTTCTGCCTTTCTGTCATCTCGAACCAGTCTGCTGATTTTCCTCTGACCTCTGACATCAACAAGGCATTTTTGTCCACACAACTGCTTCTCACTGGATATTTTCTCTTTTTGGACCATTCTCTGTAAACCCTAGAGATGGCTGTGTGTGGAAATCCCAGTAGATCAGCAGTTTCTGAAATACTCAACCAACAACAACCATGCCATGTTCAAAGTCCCTTAAATCCGCTTTCTTCCTCATTCTGATGCTCGGTTTGAACTTCAGCAAGTTGTCTTGATCATGTTCATGCCTAAATGCATTGAGTTGCATGTCATGTGATTAGCTAACAAGCAGTTGAACAAGTGTACCTAATAAAGTGGCCAGTGAGTGTATATGTATGCATGTAAGCATGGATGTGTACGTTTGTGTGTGGGCATGGATGTGCAATTGTGTTAGTGTGAGCATGGATGTGTAATTGTGTGTGTGTGAGCATGTATGTGTAATTGTGTGTATGTATGAGCATGTATGTATAATTGTGTTAGTGTGTGTGAGCATGGATGTGTAATTGTGTGTGAGCATTAATGTGTACTTTTGCATGTCAGCATAGATGTATGATTGTGTTAGTGAGTGTGTGAGCATGGATGTGTCATTGTGTGTATGTGTGAGCATGGATATGTAATTGTGTGTGTATGAACATGGATGTGTGCTTGTATGTGAGCATGAATGTGTACTTTTGTATGTGTAAGCATGGATATGTACCTGTGTGTGTTTGAGCACGGGTGTGTACTTGCGTGTGCATGGCTGTTTAAGTGGAGTGAGATGCAGTCAGTGTATGAGTAAGTGTGTGTAATTTTGTGTTTACATATGTTTTATGTTGGAAGGAGGCTAGGGGCAAAGAAGGCACAGACTAGCTGTTGAAGTTGGGGGTCTCAGGTTGAATTTTCGCATTACGGCCTTGTGGTTTATAGTTATGCCCCTGCTCCTGAAGCGCGCCTATTGGAAGTCATGAGCAAAAGCCACAGATTACCATCCTGAATGTCATATCTCAAACCTTGGTGCACTGCCATCTTTTGGCGTCTCTCGCGTTACTGATCCTGGCGAACTTAGGCTCAGACGTGATGGGGCCTGGATCACCTGGGACGTAGTCTCAGTGCCTCTGGTGGTAGACCCCGGCTTGTCTCCTGCTAAAGGTCCAACAGTGCTGATTGGGTCCTCTATATTATCTCCATTAGAGAGACCCTGACGTTAGTTTTAAGAAATGCTGGTCTGAAGCCATGCTGCTGGACGCAAAGCTGCTTGCTGTCACCGACCACTGCAACTGTCCCAAGGTAAGCCCTAGTTATAAGTCACACATTTGCAACATACTTGCAACACATTTTCCTGCCCAAAGATTGAACTTTTGACTTTTGTGCCAACAGTCATGCTCCCTGACAGTCCACGGGGCTGCATAGAATTACTTATGGCTCACATTTAGTGTACCTACACAAATTATATCTTTTCATATTAATAATGTCATATTTATGACATTATTTTTTATGAAAACAATTAAAAATGGGATGAAAAAATACCAGTTTTACGGGTATATAATTTTTCCACAGCTAATATAAATGTTAAAAATACAAATAACAATGTTTATTAATTTTCATTTTGAAGGGTTTTTTTTTATCCTATCTAGTTCCCCACTAACTAACTACCCTCACTCTGATATCTATGAAATATAATTATTTATATAAAATTATCCCCTTAGGCTCAGGTAAAAATTAAAAACTCATTGAATGACTATTTCTGTTTTCTATCTCTGTCCCCCTTATGATCACAGTGAGATGGGAAGAGGCAGAGAATAGAGACAGGCACTGCCTTTGCCATTTAACTGTATCCATGCATGTTATTGTCAAATGTAAGTGCAGGGAATCTGCTGTAGGCTGACCACTCCAGGCGATCACCACGATCAAGGGAGGCTCATTAGTCCTCTAGAGATATCTTTTCATGACGTGCCTGGTACCACATTGGTTGCAAAGAGGTAAAATATATGGTTGTTTCCACTTGCTGTCTTGGTAAAAGAATTGTAAATTCTGTCAACCTTTCCATGTTTCCAATGAGGTAGAAGGTGCACACTTTTTTGGAAGAACTCCAGGTGGTCTGTAAATGTAGCAGCTAGTGGGAAGAAGTGGACCAAGAAGGAAGAATATAGAATAAAAAAGACAGGAAAAAGGCAATAAGCAGAGCTGTAAAGGAGACAGGAACATGGAAGAGAAAGTAGGGAGACATTGAGGGAGATTGAAAGAGTATGAGAGAGAGAGGGTGACAACAAATTTAATTTAAGAAACCAACATTTGTTTGTCTGAATCGTTGTTGGTCCATGTCCACAAGTCTAATATGTATCATATCTGTCAGCTTATTAGCAAAGCAAACACATGCACTGGGCTGTCCAACAGGAGAACTCTTGGACTATAACTCATATGGTAATTGGCCAGAATCACAGCCTGTGATTAATAGGAAATTGGCAGCATGTCTTTTTGTGTTCAGCAGGATCATTCTCCCTTAGAGCTGTCCTAGAATGCCCCTCCGTTGTCCCACATTTTTTGACACCAGAGAAAATGGCCTAAATAATTGCATCATGCATGCATCAGTTATTTGACCTCCATACATACAACATTAATTGTGCATAGTGAATTACTGATTGACAAGTGGCTTTTTTTACTCAATGCATATGGAGAATACATAGTTTCTTAAAGCATAATGTTGAGATATTTGAGAATTGCAATTAAGTGAAAAATTGTGTATGTGGTGGTAAGAATATACAATATTGTATGACTGTTATTGTTACATACCTAGCGTATGAGGCCTTCCGGGTCCTCCATTCAGCAGCCACTGCCCCTGCGAAGGAAGGGGGAGATTTTGTTTTCACAGGTGAGTTTTGGTTCACTGGTGGATTTAGTAAAAGGTCACATAATTTAGAAGTGTGCCTCTGTACTAAAACATTTTCTTATCATATTTAGTGCAATAAATCTTGTGTATATATATATAATATATATAAATCTATATATTATATATATATATATATATCATACACACCTGGCACTTTATTAGGTACACCTGTTCAATTGCTTGTTAACACAAATAGCTAATCAACCAATCACACGGCAGCAACTCAATGCATTTAGGCATGAATGTGATCAAGACAACTTGCTGAAGTTCAAACCGAGCATCAAAATGAGGAAGAAAGGGTATTTAAATGACTTTGAATGTGGCATGGTTGTTGGTAACAGACGGGCTGGTCTGACTATTTCAGAAACTGCTGATCTACTGGGAATTTACAGAGAAAGGTCCGAAATAGAGAAAGTATCCAGTGAACGGTGGTTGTGTGGCATAAATGCCTTGTTGATGTCAGAGGTCAGAGGAGAATGGGCAGACTGGTTTGAGATGACAGAAAGGCAACAGTAACTAAAATAGCCACTTGTTACAACCAAGGTATCCAGAATACCATCTCTGGACGCACAACACGTCGAACCTTGAAGCAGATGGGCTACAGTAGCAGAAGACCACAACGGGGGCCACTCCTGTCAGCTAAGAACAGGAAATTGAGGCTACAATTCGCACAGAAGAACGTTGCCCGGTCCAGCTGCTACATTTGGATTGCAGGGTCAGAATTTGGCATAAACAACAAAAAAAGCATGGATCCATCCTGCATTGCATCAACGGTTCAGGCTAGTAGTGGTGGTGTAATGGTGTGGGGGACATTTTCTTGGCACACTTTGGGCCCCTTAGTACCAATTGAATGTTTCCAGCATCTTGTAGAAAGTATGCCATGAAGAATGGAGGCAGTTCTGAAGGCAAAAATGGGTCCAACCCAGTACTAACGAGGTGTGCCTAATGAAGTGGCCAGTGAATGTATATATACACAGTGACTTAGTATTAACTTTTCACTCACATTTTGCTATACAACACAACCCTTCTAATTATGTTAATAATTACAGCAGTTGGGGCCTCCAACTATAAACTATAATTCATACTGAGTACGGTGGGAATTTTATTATTCAACACTTTCAGTGTTAAATGTTTTCCCCCCGGCTGTAAACGGGCTGACAGCTCTGGAGCCACATGTTTCTCTCATCACATTCTACAATAGACAATTTGCTGGATTCACACCACGGCAGAGGAGGCTTAAATCAAACAAGAACAACCTCTCGTTGTTCTCACCTGCCCTGCTACAGATGAGTTTACTTTTGCAGCTGGGGTCCTGTCCAACTACAGCCTCACTTCTAGTCGTCAGCCCCATGATAATATCTGACGGGCTGTCACTCCCTATCTGTATCCCACTAGATGCAGTGTATTCAGTATGTGCAAGGTTAGACAACTAGTATAGACAGGGGTCAAACACACACAACACAAACAGCTGATGTGTGTAACAGGAGAGAGAGAGAGTACAGCGTCAGCTTTATGAAGAGAGACAAAGCTGTAAGAATAATACAGGATAAAAGAAAGAATGTGTTTTCACTACACAAATAAATATAGATGAAAGTTTGGATATAGTAATATTTGTATTGTCAAGATAACATATTCTTTAAAAGATTACATGTTAAAATAATCCAGTTAGATACTGTATGCACACAATAAGGAAGCAGAGAGTGCAGTTAGGTAGCTCTAGGCGCTAATCTGTCTATTCAATGGAACATAAGGAAATTATTAAAGCAATGTGCAGTAAATAAAACATGACACAAGGCCAATTTTAATAAGCTAGTATAGTGGTTTGTAAATGTCTTGCCTTCCATTTAAAAATGCAGTTGAAAACAATGCTTCTATAGGCAAACTCTCTTTCCTAGTTATTGGAGGCAACAGTTTATCTCTGTCATCTTTGTCCCCAAACAGGTTGACAGTGCCATCTTTGTGCCCAAACAGCTTAACAGTGCCACTGTTGTCCCCAAAAAGTTTAACACTACCATTTTTTGTTACCAACCAGCTTGACAGTGCCATATTTGTCCCCAAACAGCTTGTCTCTGACATATTTGTCCCCAAACAGCTTAACAGTGCCATCTTTGTGCCCAAACAGCTTAACAGTGCCAGTGTTATCCTGAAACAGCTTGCCTCTGGCATCTTTGTGTCCAAACAACTTAATAGTGCCATCTTTTGTGCCCAGAGAGCTTAACAGTGCCATCTCTGTTCCCAAACATTGTCTCTGCCATGTTTGTCCCCCAAACAGCTTAAGAGTGCCAACCTTGTCCATGCTCACACCCTTACACATATACAATCATGCTTACACGCACGGATACATACATGCATGCTCACGCATAAACACTTATACACTCTAACGTATTTACAGTCATACAGGCATCTTCTGGGCACACACTCTCTCCCTCAGTTGGAGGAACAGGGGAGAGACTGTCCCTGGTACCCCGCCATTTTGGAGAAGTGCACCAAGTGGTCAGTTTGTGCATCGGAAACTTCTCTGGGAATAGTAAGTATGGTAGCCAGGCCAGAGCTCCATAGCTGCGGCTGGTTAAACCCCGTTCCTAAAGTTTGGTAATGAAACCAGGGTTCTCAAATGAACTCCCTCTCCATAACCACAGAGTGTTGCCTACCACGAGCTAAATGTAACCTCAAAAGTGGTGGGTCAACGGGTGTCCGTAGCAACGCAGATCCAATTGCCAGATGGCATTGACTCGGTTCCTAGCCGCCGCACAGTTCCGGCTAATATACTCCTTTGGCTGAGGGGATAAAACACAAGGAAGGAGGTGCAATACATGAAAACAGTAATGGGGCAAAAATAATATATGGGGAAAACAGATAGACTGTCACAGTCTATGTGTTCCTTTTTATGTTTTTAACATTTTATTTATTGGAGAAAGGAATTTAGCATGGAGAGGCATACGTTATTTCACAATCACTGATACTTGCATGTTAGCAGGGAACCATCTCATCATTGCTCATGTTGCTTCACTTGATGTCGCATCACATTCAGAGGTGGAGAACCTTCTGTCTTGTTTGCGCTCTTTAAAAATTACCAACTTGATGATGCAGATGACATGCTGCATGACTACGAGGCTTTGTTATCATGATGATGAATTTTCTACTGCTGGTCATGGGTGTTTAAAAGTTGAGGACTAGGATACTTTTCTGTCTATGACAATGTCTTCAGCAATATACTGCCCATCAATGTCCACCCAGAACTAAGCAACGCACACAAATGCCTCCTAAAAGACCTCTGGCACATTGGGAGGGGTATTAATTTGTTTCCCTTTCCTCTTAATCTTAGCATGATAGGGATACGGGGACTGTCCAGAACCAAGCAACCCCCACATGTCTCTTACCATAGGCTGAGCTCTTCTGATTGAAACCATTGCAATGAAACACTGCATTACTCAATTAGTTACCCAAGTCTGTCTTAATATAGAGATCATGAGGAAGTTCTTAATATGGCAAAGATAGGCAATATTGATTAAGGTATTGTGATCCTGCACCCATACCTACATAGAAAGACCCATATCTTTGCAAACAGCACAGTCCTCTAGGGTGTTAAAATGCACAGTCTTTGTGAATTAATGGTAAACCACTGTTTATTGTATAATCTACCAGTAACAGAAGCATAAATCCCCAAATCCCTACAAACAAAATCCTAGCTCGTCTGAGCTCTTACTAACATAGAAGTCCCTTACTACTCAGGGTCTAAACTAAACCAAACGCAGGCCTCACCAACCTTTTAGTGCTTTGTTGCATAGCAATCCTTGCTGCTTCCAGCCCTCAAACAAAACTAAACTTTTGTCCACCAGGCAAGGTTTTATTGCAGTCACTGCAGCTAACTACTTGCAGCTGACCAGTGCTTTGGAGTCAGCCTGAACTCCTGGCCTGGATTCTGTTTCACTCCAGGTGTATGTAGACTGTGGGGTAGAGCACAACACACACTCTCCCTGGGGCTACATATTATACCACTCTCTGCAAAACCCAAGGGGATGTACACACCATTAGTGATAACATCCTGCACCTTATCACAGTATATATAGAAAACTGGTTGTATAAAGTAGGAAAAAAAGTCAGAAAACATCGAAAAAATGCCTTACTTATGTCCGAGACACTGCATGGTATTTTAGTAAGAGTTCTAAAAATAGAGGATTTCTAGATAGGACCTCGGTGCCTTATCTCTTAAGCATCAGGCTAACCTGATTAAATACATTTTAACAAAGTGGTTATGTAGTTGGAAATTATTACGATCCCAACAAAAAAGGCCAGACCCCCACGAAAGAGACAAAATTCCCGGGCTCTCTCACACTACTTTCGCTATCACTAGTTTCGCTTTCATGTTTTGCAGCTCCACTTCTGTCTCACATCTTCTTGTTTTTCATCTTCTTCTCTCTTCTTTCTTTGTTTGCATACCTGCGGACATAATCTCCAAGGGAACTTCCGCCAAAATGGCGGAGCTTTCATTTGACCTCCCCCAATTGGAGGGTCGGGGTAGAGGATGTCACCGGAAGCTACACCATTTTGCCCTAAGATAACCCGTGTAAACCTCTGCCAAAATAGCGGAGCCTCTGGTGACGTCCCCTACCCTGATTAGAGGATCAGGGGGATGTCACCAGAAGCTCCACCATTTTGCACTACGATAACATTGTGTGAACATGTGAACACCAAAATAGAGGAGCTTCTGGGGCTGCCCTCTTCCCTGATTGGAGGATCCGGTGGATAGGATATCACTGGAACCTCCACCATTTTGGACATATCTAAGAGAAATATCAACTTGGTTAGACAATTAAATGTTCAAGAAGATTAATGCTGTATGGGTTGTCCTGATCAATTATTTCTAATATAATATTGTCTTGATAAATTAATCTACATTCATTCAATGAAATCAATAAATACTACAATAAATGAATACATTTTATTGACAATATTGGTTTGAATGGATTACACCTAAGAATTATACATTAATCAATTCCTTTAATTAATGTGAAGAAATGTCTTACTGTATAAGAAGCATTACATCTTCTGCTTGTACAGATCTCTTGCAGGGCGAACACAGAAACTGTGATCTTACTGTCAATGTAAAGATCAAAGCTTGCGGAGTAAAGGTCAACTTCCTTCACATTTCCCTGGATAGAAACAAGTATCCAATATACTCACTGTCCAACTTCAAGCATATGGCCAATTAGACCCGCATGGGGGTATGTACTCAACCAATGAGTGTTGAGGCACCACCAATTATGACTTCCCTTTAAATTTTATATGATCGGAGACAATTGCTTCAGATCCCCTGATGAAGCTGGTTCACATGCCGGTGAAACCTGAGTACCCTCATCTTTGATCAATAGGACTTGCTTTTAATTTTTCTCAAGGAAACATGCTGAGACTTGGAATCCCATTTTTCTAGTTCCTGCCTCTTAAGTTTTCCTTCTCTCCAATACCTGATCTGGCCTTTTCTGAGTAAGTCTTTTATGTGTGACACTGCAGCAACACAACTCACAAAGCTTATCTATGTTACTTCATTTTTGTTACCACATTTAGCTGATGTGCTCAAACGTACACATCAATAAGTAAAGTCTTTAATTGGATGTACGTTTGTGTACAATGTACACTATGTGCTGCATTGAGAAAAACAATTTAAAAAGTATGGCATAAAAAGCTAGTCTTTTGTTTTACAGAAACAAAATACCACACCTACGAAATAATTTGACCTTTTTTGTCCACAGGTTCACAGCTGGAAACTCTAAATTATAATTAGAACAAACACATTCATATTCTCTCCTTTGATGAATATCAAATAACGATATTTCACGTCACAAAGGTAGCCGCATAAATAACTCAAGTATAATTTGGAAAAGAGAAATCTGTATGCAATTAGTATTATAACAACCTGATCAATTATGTAATCAGCCTATAACACTTCAAGAGAAGAAGCTGTGACAGACCAAGACACTTTGCAAAATCTTGTCCTCTAATGATGTCCCTCACTTGACATTGAGTGCATTGGATATTTATGGCTAATTAATCCCCATCGTTAATAACAGTAATAAGAAGTGTGAAGATAGATACTGGGTGCTATCTTGTGATGTGTTTGATATATTGCCACCAGAAATGATTGAAGAGACATTAATTTTATCATTTTATGATGGAAGAGCTTTGTCCAGGTTTTACTGTCATCTCTGGATAATACACAAGGTCATCTGGGTCAGGATCAAGAGACTAGGTTACTAATGCAAAAGATTTGTCATCCATATACCAATATAGCATTTCTCTAATATTGTGTATGTCTGCAACATATTTTAGTACAAACATTTTTAAAATAGTTTTCTACTGGAAGTTTAACTACAAGGGAAGATGTAAGGTTAGTCAGCGGCAGAAGGTCACCATGAAACCTAGGGTGCCAAAGTCCAGTGACCTTTTTTCCACTCTCTCCTTCTTCCCTTCTTGCCTCATTCTGCATTTTAATGTTTCTTTTCTGTTTGTTTTTATTCCACAGCATTGTGTAATCATACTTATTAAGACACTTATATGTATCAAGCCATTACTGGAGAGGGGCAGAGACATAACTGGAGCACATCTTGTAGTAGAGGGCACCAACTCATTAGATCCCTTTATTACCTTGACTCAGACCTCTTCTTCATCCCTCACATTCAATACCTCAGAAGAGCCTCCCACTTGCAACTAAAAAACGTCTCTCGCATCTGCCCTTTCCTCACCCAAGAATCCACAAAAACTCTGGTTCATTCACTTATTTCCCATCTTGACTACTGCAACACTCTTCTGGTTGGCATTCCACTGCGTTGACTGTCCTTAATGCTGCTGCTAGACTTATCTTCCTTGTACACCGCTCCTCTTCTGCTTCCCCCTCTGTGAAATCCTTCGCTGGTTCCCTATTACCTTTAGAATTAAAGTTAAAATCCTGGTACTAACATAAAAGGCTCTCCATAACACTGCTCCCCCATACATTTCTGCACTCATAAACAAATACTCCCCTACTTTACGTTCTTCCCATGGGCTAAGGCTCTCTTCCTCACTTATCACCTTTTCACTTGTGCTGCCCAATATCTCTGGAACCTACTTCCACCAAACCTTTAGCTTCCACCCTCCCTCCAAACATTCTAGAAACATCTCAAAGATTTTTACTCTTCAGAGAAGAATACAATCTTAGCTGCTAGAACTTCCCTGTCACTGATACAACCCCACACTACCTCTCACCTTTATCTGTTCCTTATAACCTCAAGGTTGTAAGCTTGCGAGCAGGGCTCTCTCCACCTAATGTATCGGTTTGTCTTAGTCTGTCAATTCTAGTCTTGTCATACTGCTTGAATAAATGTATTGTAAGAAGCTCTACTTAAATTGTTGGCGCTATATAAATGAAAGATAATAATCTTTATTTTTTTGATATTCTTTTTTTTGTTCAGGTCTGTTGACAACAGTGATGTAAAATAACATTGTATTTTATTGTACAGTCAATAAAACTAACAGAACTGGGTCCATACAGATGACTGTAATGACCCAGAGTGCCCCAAGATGGAGTTATTGTGCAGTAGCAGAGTTGGACAGGGCCTGGAGCAGGGCGACTGCATTTACCCGGGTGTTGAGCACCTAGGATTGTGCAGCCACATACCGGTGCCCTGACATAGCAGTGGATGATGTCAGAACAGAGCAGAACTTGGCGATATCCTGCAGGCACCCCGGAGCAGGCATGAAACATAGCACTGGAATCATGTGCAGGATGCACATGTAGGGAGCTAAGCAGAGTACAGGATAAACATAGCAAGCAAGGGGGACAGAGCAAGGAGCATAACAGACAAGGATACATAAATACAGGCCTATGACTATGTGATAATAATTGGAGATTCCGTCACACCATATGGCCATAGTATGCTTAGCCCACCACTACGCCAAAGTACTCCAATATACGGTGGGTCCCAGCACTAAACCCTGCCTACAGAGGTACTAAACAAACTAAATATGAAATCTAAACACATATCAGAGAGACATACATTCAGACTGCAGACTGAGACAAACATAATGGGTGGGGCACACCTTATAAAGGAAACAGAGCTGAAGCAAAGAGAAGAACTAGAATCCAGGAATCAGAGGCTCAGGACAGAACATACGGAAATCCAGAAATGGACCACAGCAAGACAGGGAAACAAAAGACATGCAGCTCAGCAGCCTGGATGGGGCCTGACAAAAACATCTCCAACAACAAACCCGATTTTTATATAAAAGTATGTTTGGTGTGTTGTGTACACTGCTCTATGGAGTATCTGAGCAGAAAGGTGGAAGACTGAGGTCAGAGAAGAGTAGGTGTGTTTGTCCAAGTCTGTCAGTCAGAAAAGTTAAGAACTTTATGACAGCTTTTATAATTGGTCAAGGGCCCATCTGCGGAACCATATCTATAAGCATTACACAAGGACCTACTACATGTTTTCTCATTATATTTTCACAACAAGGCCGGGTCTCAAATACCAAACTGTAGGCTGACTCTACAAAAAGATCACATCTGCGGAGTGGAGGCTAACATTTGGGTCCATTCCAATGACATTTACTCTAGCCAATTAAACCAAATATTTGTATATACTTTGAACTGTCCTCATTTGTCTGCCTTCCTGTAACTGTATGAGAATCTTGTTGTTTCCAAAGCAGTGGGATAGATGCCTTTGCTATGTTAAGGATGTGCACTCAGGCATATTAGGCTCTTTTTGTGTTTTGACAATGACATTTTAGTATTATGTAGGATCTCTCCTGTGGGGTTGAAGTAGAGGTTGATGCTGGTGAGCTCCTTGGCAATGCTCAAAATGTTTGATCACAATGGGACCACAAAATGTGTAAGAAGGAGACTGGTTCTTCCCCACATCTCTAACATACATCAAGGTTAGGTCTTGCTTAAGCTTATTAGGAAGGTGGAAAGGAAATTCAGCTCATATAAAGTGTATAGGTGTGGATAATGCCTTACCCAAAAGTCTCACGAACACCAACAAAATGAGTAGTTGTTCTACAGAACCTCCTTTGCCATAGCATTTAAACGTTTTTAGTAGAATTGGGAGGGGTATGTGGGGGTTGGGGGGTTTC
This sequence comes from Spea multiplicata, assembly GCA_009364415.1. NCBI lineage: Eukaryota > Metazoa > Chordata > Amphibia > Anura > Pelobatidae > Spea > Spea multiplicata. Next base: position 5,043 of record VKOC01032670.1, on the reverse strand, counting down.
CAAAGTAAGACACAGGAATAACCAAGCCACCAGGTCAGATATTTCAGCATCAATAACAATAACTTCATATTCCAGGTTTGTGCTAAATAAATAGTTTATGATTTTAGTTGTGCTAACACTCACTTCATGCCCAGAGATAAAGCCCTGGTAGGTCCTTACAGCTGTTTTCAGGACCTCTTTCAGTGTTTCTGGTACCTCCTGAGAGAGCTCTAGTTCACAACTCTATTGTTTAATGGGAAAAAATAATGCAGGGTCGGCGACGAGGCAGGGATAGGGATGCTAGGTTTGCAAATACTGAGTTAGAGTAAGAGGGGCCAGACTATGGGAAAGAATATAAGACCAAGGTAACATAAAAATAGACTAGGACATAAGGTTACATGGTTACAGACAATGACGGGAAAGACATAACTGGCCTTTCATTATGATAAGGAAAGGGAAAAATGTGGTAAAAGAAATTCCCGAGGTCAGGGAATAGAAAAGACAACAATAATATTTAAAATTTGAACGGCAAATGATAAAGAGGAAATTGAGTTATTAGCATATAACAGGATGTGGCATACACTAGGAAACTAGGGATCCAAAACCTACTAATGCCTACATTTTGGTTATGTAATATAAATGGCTTCTAAATAAAATCAAGCACTGGAAACAAATATTTTTGTATGGGAAGGGATGTTCTATCATTGGTTTATGCTCGTAAAAGCAGATTACACCCAGGACAGGAACACATCAGACAACAGAACAGAGGAAGATCAATTAATCTGTGAGTTGGTATGAATTGTTTGTATGACAGATACTAAGTAGGACATACTGCTATGAATAGGATATAGTCATGTCAACAAGGCACTGTAATATGAGTGCTGCTTATTATTGAGGTTTTGGAGCAAGGTACAATGCTTTTGCTAATGAAAAATTGTATGGAGGATTTTCATGGTGTGGGCACAATATTTGTGAACATTGGTTTTCTGGGCACCTCAGATTTTTTGATACAAATCTGATATAATGTTATATCTATACGATCAATGACAACTAAAGTATTCAAGTGCTCTATGTGAAAGAGCACAGAGTTTAATCTTTTTGTCTCCCTTTTTTGCTCTCTACAGACACTTGACACACAGATTTGCAGCAAAATAAATTATAACATTATATCTGAGAACACCAGGACACAAGTGCCTCTCAGCATTAGCACAGATTTAACAAGAGCCCAGCATCTGCTGGGGAGAGATAATTAAGAGCCTCTATATAACTCTTCTTTTCTCTGGCACCAAATGCTTCATTCAATTAATATACAATGCACAGTTATTAACTGGTAGCAGGTTAATGGTTCACCCAGCAGGGATGGATTGTATGGGAGGGCTGTCATCACTATTTTCACTCTCTGTCACAGACAACAACAATTCATTGGTGGGCAATGCGGTTTTGGTCATTTTAGCAGGTATGGGAATAATCACAACTTGGTTTTATTATCTTCGTCTTCTGACTGTGTCATCTGTAACATCCAACTGCAGATAGCAATATGCTGGCCCACTTTGTACATTACAGTGCAGCTAGCATCAAATTAATTGTCATGACAAAAGTAACAAACCCCATTAATTTTCTTTGATTCTTCTCACACACTGGCTTATTTAGTTGAATGATAATGAACATGTTCACAGTATCCCCATTTGGACAGCTGCTACCCTGCTGATGTAACATAACCATGCAGAAGGGAGACCTGTGAATAATTTAGTCCCTCCCCTGCCACCTTCTGTCCCTATAATTTCTATACCTGTCACAAGGGCGCAATACTTTAAGTCTAATGAAAGGACACATATACCGGTATGTGGCTGCAATGACACATATATAGCTTCTTAGACCATTCCATCACTGTAACAGCGATTAAATGAAATAGTTGCCAACAATCTCAAACTGACCATTGCAGTCACAACAAAAAGCCTTATGTTATGTCAGTTTACCAATTCTCAGGATAGCAATGTCCAAATTGAGCTATATGCATGTGCAAAAAGGATAGAGATAGAACATTGTGACAGATGATGATTTTGCATGATTTCCCATACATGGTTTCTATATCAAACAAGCCTTAAACCAAGCCTCCCATTGTGCCCAAAAACCCTAATCACAAACCAAACTGTAATTCATTCTACGTCCTCTTTACCTACCACAATGCTAGGCACAATCATTAAAGTGTAATATTTAAATATACAAAACCTGGTCACTAAGTATAACTAAGGTAAAATAATAGAACATGCATTGTTCTTATTAGGGGTTTACAGACAATTCTTGGGGCAGTGAACGTGCCGAATAAACTATCAGTTCTAATTACTTAAGCCCCATGTACGTGCATAGTAACTCTGGGGCCAACAATGTATATGTAGGTTTTTCTGTAAATCATTATATCATACTTTGGAGCTGGTGACATCCACCACCTTCCCAACTAGTAAAATAAGTTGGATGTAGTAAGATGCACTAAAACATATTATTTGAAGACATATAAGGGCAAGTTGACCCATCTAGCGTGTCCAATTATTTCTACCTGAACAAAGACATCAAACCTTACTGGGTCATTGACTTTTTCTTATATTCAATTGTATGCCTACCTTTGCATGCTTAAATGTTCTCACTATTAATCAAATTACTAAATACAACACAGCAATACTTTAACTGCAACCCATATGGAACTGCCCTTTGAACAACCCCATATAATACAGTCAGGAACGGTTTAATGTATATGATTTAAGAAACATGTTGTATCACTATTTCAACACATTTATCTTAATTTAAGGATTGTTAGCCATCCATTCGTTTTCCTACTTTACTAGTACATTTTAAGAGTCTTGTCACCTTTTTACTGATTAAGTCATTTTTTAAAATTTAAAATATTTGAATATGCCATTCCATTTAACCTAATACCGGTAGGTCTTCATTTTCTTCTAATTGAGTCTGTCTGTATTGTTAGTAAGTTGTCTTATTTTATTGCATTGCATGCCAGTACTCCAGAAAACTTTATTAGCTTCCTTTTTTGCATATTAGTATTTGTGATGCAAAGCCCTGTCATATTAAAAGGTGCAATATTTAATTTGTCTCTGAATTTCCAATATCTAGTCCACATCATTCTTCTTGCTTATGTAACACAGGAAATGTCTTTCATTGTTTTCTCAGAAACAAAGGTTGGAATACAGCACTCGGTTGTCAGATGGTGCATGAGCCAGGGTACCACCTAGTCCTTCAGTATATCAAAAATAAAGAAGCATAGGCTCAGTACTCAAATAGTAAGATGAGTTTATGCAGGGCCGGCCCAAGACATAATGACACCTGGGGCGAAGTTTAAAATGCCACCCCCCCATTATCTACCCTTTCCTCTGCTGCCCCCCCCATTACTTACCCTTCCTCTCCCTCCTCGCTTCCCTATTATCTACCCTTACTCTCCCTCCCTATTATCTACCCTATCCCCCCCTTTGTACTTACCTTTCAGCAGTCATGCGGCGAGTCTCCCTGCTTGGTCTAGGTGCCGGCTTGTAATGCTGAGCGCCGGAAATGATGTCATCTTCCGGTGCTTTGCATTACAAGCCGGCACCGAGACCGAGCAAGAGGTGTTGCAGAGGATAGAGAGAGGCACCGAGCGGGTACTGACAACTTAGTAAGCGAAAACCACTCGGTGCCCTCTCTGTCTTCTGCTTTCCTTCAAAAGTGCCGCCTGGAGCAATTGCCCCACTCTCCATGGTAGGGCTGGCCCTGAGTTTATGTTACACAGGCCTTAGACCTGTGTGTCGAAATGTTGCCTATGTGAAATAAACTCGCGTTACTATCTGAGTGCTGAGCCTCTGCTTCTCTATTTTTCATTGTTTTCTGTCATGATCACACTAATCCGGATGTTCTTACATAATTTTGTTACCTATATTTTCTAAAATTTCTTCTTATCTTGACTGGTTTTGTCTTTGCTACCATTGCCTGCCTTTGAGTCTTTGTTTGTTCTTGGACCTTTCATTGATGTCCTTCAGCAGTGTTATTATGTTTTTTTTCACAATTCTACTGACGTCTCCACTTACATAAATATAGTTGAGATAGTGACTAGCTTACACCTTGCAGTATAGGAGAATAGACCCTTATTGAATTGCATGACTTCCAAGACAAACACAGTAGACCTTTGGTAATGAGGGTAACAATTTGTTTCCAATTTAAGCAATTTTGTAACCTATCATGAAAGCACCTTGAGGCAAACATTTAAGTCTTCTACCAAGTTCTACCCTATTGTATTATTATATTCTTCATTTATTTGTCGATCCATTATCAGGAACCTTTTTCACAAACACACCAGTGGTGTCTCCAGCTTCCATATTTATCAGGGCACATGGGGGGACAGGGACCTAAGTAGGGCAATTATAAAACGTTACATATATAATATATATATATATATATATACCGTATTTGCTTGATTATAAGACAAGGTTTTTTCCAGAGCAAATGCTCTGAAAAATACCCCTCGTCTTATAATCGGGTCGTCTGATAATCAGACCTGCAGGGGACCTGGATCCCTGTCTTATGCCCCCCCAACTTACTGGTGCTTTTAAGTCCCTGGCGTGTAGCCGGGCCAGCGTGTAGACGTGCCCCATGATATGCCTTTTGACCCCCTTAATGCCACTCTGCCTCCAGAAATGCCTTTTAACCCTCTAAATGCCAGAGTGGCACATAGGGGTATAAGGCATTTCTGCGAGGCAAGGGGACATAGTGGTGTTCAAAAGGCATATCATTGGGGCACAGTGGCATTATTAGAGCGGTTAATAGGCATATCATGGGGCACCAGTGGCATTTAGAGGGTTAAAGGCATATTCATGGGGCACAGTGGCATATAGGGGTATAAGGCATTTCTGGGGCAGAGTGGCAAGATGGAGAGCAGATGTGCATAACTGGGAGGGCAGGTTGAAAAATAAAAGGAAATTAAAACAAAATACTTTTCTCAATCATAGCTTATATTTTAAAAAAATAGTTGACATGAATTAACATTTACTGGTAAAATGTTTTCCTATAGGGTCGTCTTATATTCAG
>VKOC01032669.1:0-19573 GCA_009364415.1 Spea multiplicata | reverse complement strand
GAATAACAAAAAACTCTTGAAAAAAGTACTCTGCTTTTATTAATGTTTTTTTTCTAACACAATCACCTCAGAGAAGAAGGGTTTGAGACAATTATGTTTTAAAAAAAAAATCTGAAAATAAGTGGTCTTGTTACCATAGCGGCCAGGTGATTGGTAGCGGCCATTAGTTGCTATGGCAACAAAGACCACTTTTCAAGCCTTACGCTGAAATAACTTTTTGTATGTTGTGTATAATTTAAAGGGTTCCCAGGACAGATATGAATTTTCCAAAGCCAATATTCGCCCCTTACTTTAAATGAGGAAAAAATGGCAACAAAATGAAATAATCTTTTTTAAAAAAATAAAATAAAAAAAACATACAATATCAATAGGCGTTGTCTATCCCGCTGTTTTTATTTCGGCCAGGAATCCCATTTGTGCTTCTTTTAGTGGTTTCATGCAGTCACTACGGGGACATTTTCACCTCCACAAAGTTTAGTTTTAAATAATTAAACATTTTAATGCACCCCACGGAGCGGCTTGTTCCATTTATTTGTTGCGTAAATCTGAAGGTTTTCAGAGCATAAAAGAACTCTTGCGAAAGCTGATGCCACTTACTATCCTATAAAAGCCGCCTGTGAGTCTCGCTTTGGGGTGAGGGTGCGATGAATGCCACTTACATAGATGTATTTATAGTTGATACGTAGGAAAAAAAATGTCTGCCTTTCCAGAATAGGCTACACCACAGGGCAGTGCTGTATTTATCTTCGTGGCCGCCCCCTCTGTTCCGAGGTCATTAGTGCTGAGTATGACATCATACCCCGATGCTCTACCATTTAAAGAAGGGTGAAAGTAAGAGATGGAGGCTGTGCCCGAAAGGGTGATTTGCTCCATGTTATGTTTCAGAAGGGCTGCCACCACCTGGACCCGACGCGCTAAGACTATGCCTAGTCAGCCTAGGCCAGAATATGGCATAAGGTTAGGCTGCCTACAGATACTGGCACTTCATACAGTATTTGTTAAGAAATGGTATTTCCAAGCGCCTTCCAGCAGGGGGCAACATGATCAAGTTTTGAAATGCTATGGTTAGGCGGCAGGGCTTTACCGAGACTTTATGTTACCTAGCTATTTAATTAAATGTATATGGGCTTTTTTCTGCAGTTTCTGTGATGCACTCACGAAGCAGGGCTGTCAGTTTTCAGGCCCAGGGGGCAAGCTCAGATATTTGCCTGGGAATGTAATTGCCCCTTTGCAGCCAACACACACACACACGCATACTATCCAACCATGCGCCACATGAGTCTTCCAAAGGGATTTGCATAGAACCCTCGCAAGAAGCACAGAAAAGACTCAGTTGGGGGCACATTTTGCCTCACTTACGCTAAACTCCCACTAGTGGCTAACAATAGAAATGCAACTAAAGCCCACAAAAGACCAAAACAATCTGGTAAAGGCTCAAATAAGACTTCATATCATAGAGGCCCGTGGGGCAATTACCAGCCCTGCCCTGCATACCCAGCAAACATTCCGAGCTCCTACAAAAGAGAAGAGGGAGAGGGGGATTTGGGTCCCAAAAAGGGACTGTCTCTCCCAAACAAGGACACTCGGGAGGTATGAAATAAAGTGGGACCTGCAAAGACAACTAATTTTTTTTATTTTTTACATTATATGAATAAGTACAGATTACCAAGTAACTGGAAATGTCATTTTATTTTGTGGACACTTATTTTAGAATCCAGTCGCAGCATTCCCTGGAATATGACTTCCCGGAACACAGGACTTTCTGTTTCACAACAGGTTTTTCCGTTGACCATCAAACCTCTGTAGATTGACTAAAATATAGGAAATCAATAAATCTCGAACAATCCAGCGATCCCATGAAGGTATCGCTTTGAGAATCTAATTTATTTTATCTCTTTTATTTCTGCTATTATTACAAGAGTCACTTACAACGCAAGATATCTCCGGATTTCCCAGTAGCAAAATTTGCGATAATTAAAAAGAAAAATAAAATGTCATTAAAGATTGTAAAAATGATAGCATGACAAAAAAGCGAGAATTCCAAAAGCGAGTTATTATAGTTAGTAGCAATAAAAGCAGCAACTGCAATTGGAATCAAACTATTGATTAATGTACTATAAAAGTGAATTGTTTTAGCGGAAGAAAGTCCTTCCATCTCAAGTGTTTCTTCAATGATGCATTATTTAGAATAAAATGTATTATACTATATTACAAGAAACAGCTTAAATTTGTTGTTTTTAGGGTAAATATGACATAAGGGAAAGGAATAATCATGCAAATGCAGAGAACAGGGAGTTAAAATGGCTGCTTCTGTTCTCTGTTCTCCTGTCTATCTTCTATTTTCTTTTTTCGTCCTCATCTCCGCAAACATAACCTTCCCGTGAACTTCTCGCAGAAGTTCACATGAGGTTATCGTAGGGAAAAATGGCAGAGCTTCTGGTGATGACCTCGCCCCAATTCTCCAATCGGAGGAGAGGACGTCACCAGAAGCCCTGCCATTTTGGAGGAAGTTCGACAGGAGGTTATGTTTGTGGACATGCGGATGAAGAGAAAAGAAAGAAGGGAGAACATCAAGGTGAAGAACAAGAAGATGCGAGACACGGAAATGGTCTGCAGAGAAGGTAGGGAGACATTCAGAAAGTGTAAGAAAATGAGAGTGAAAGAGGCTGCGAATTTCGGATGAAAATTCCTAATTTTATGTTGTGGGGGTCTGGCCTCATTTTCGGAGATTCTTCTGAAATTCGATACCCCCCACTATCAAAGAATGCACCGCTTATCCATCTGACCTTCTCTGCGATCCGACTATTCTTGCCACTGATTGAAACCAATCCAACGCTGGCTCCTGGGACACTTTGGAGGTTTGGGTCTGTTCAGAGCCCTGTGCGCACGTCCATAGGGCGCTGAACAGGCCTGCACCTGAGAGGTGGGGAAAGGGGCAAATGCATATGGGCGAATTCAAAAGAAACACCATTAAAATGTATGGCTGTAGCGTCCCTTTAACACATAATCATCACTACCAAAGGTTAATAAAAAAAACTAAAACGTAGGATATGGGAAAAGCGGCAGATCGGTTTTTTACGTCCTTATTAGGTTAAGGGAAACAAATCCCGGAGTACAGTAGTGAGTAGACTGACACATTGATTGAATAAGCTTTGCATTAGTGTAACAGTGTCTGGCGTTAAATGGTATAAAATGGTACATTTCATATGTCTTGTAAACCATCCAGATTAGTAGCCGAGGCTATTTGTGCAAACTCTGTTTATAATTTATGACGGTTGTGGTCCTCGTTGAAATATAAAGCAGTGAATTATGAATCGACGGATTAAGAACTGATTTATTGTGTTTTTCTTGCCAATTCTTTTCAATCTAGATATTTTTGTATAAAAGTCTCAATATTTCATAAATATTTTTTTCGCTGCCACAATGATGCATTTTATCTAAAATTTTGCTTTAGGTATTTTAAGAACGTTCTTTGAAGTAATGAATTTGGGGCCGTAAATATTCTTTTGACTCTTTGTAGTGCCACAGTAGTTGTATCCATATTTAAAAAATAAAACTACAAAATAATAATAATAATAATATTAATAATAACAATTTGGAAATATTCCCCTGTTTTAAGTACATCTAGACCTCAGCCTACTGCAGTTGAAGTTGGCCTCAAGATAAAACATGCATTATTTTGGACCTTTGATCAATATTTAGTAAAAAAAACAAAACAAATCCAACCAAGTTCCACCACTTTTCATAGAAAAAGATCAAAAAAAGGGTTTTCAAGAATCATTTAACTTAAGGAAAGTTAGAAGTTGGCACCTCTTTGTGCAGATATGGCCTCTAGGCTTCATGATTGCCTGGAAAGAGATGTCAGCCAATCAGAAGCTCTTATTTGTGGCTTTGGTAATGTAGATGCGTATAAAAGACCAACGGAGCCAAAGGATCAAAGGAATTGGTTGAGAACCACAGACATACAAGTAAAGAAATATGGATGATGTGTTTTCCTTTTGCAAGTTTAACCCTTTTGTAGGACGGACTGGGCTGTCAATCTCTTTGACACCCAAGAAATTAAAAATGTCTTGTCTTAAGCCTAACTGAGATGTTGGAGGTCGATTCACAAACTAGAGTTGATTGAGTGACCAAAACAAGTCAACTCGTGGTTTAGTGAATCAGCCCCTATATCTTTCTATTCTCTGGCTGGTCTGTATGAAATTATTCCTTGTAGAAAGCTTTTATTTTTTATCTTTTTTTATTGTTGATTATTTGTGGATCACAAGGTAACCATGGATATGCAAGTTTAAGAATAAAACTAAAGTGTATAATTATACGGGAATCACGCTTATGATCAAGCCGATCTATACAATTTTATGTCTAGCTAACAACTAAGAGTTTATCCAGCTAATAATTCATTTTATTAAAAAAAAAATCACGATTAAGCCATCAACAGAAAGGTTTCTGAAAAGGAAGCCCGTCTGGTATGCACCAAAGATTGTTAAAAATGGCGGCCTTACCGTTTCCATTGGTTTATTATTTTGTAATTTATGGCTCATCGACCAAAATATAGTCTATAAATTTACCCAAGTGTCCTTAGTAAAGAGATTTATTTGCAACTGAACTTTTTTTTGCATTATCATGTTTTCTATTATATCCTCAAAAGACTATTAGAGTACGGAACATTCTATCATATAATTCCATATTCTCATCACTAAAATGAATAGAAGATGTTCCTAGGTTGATAAATACGGACCACGTTCTCCTATGTTTCCGTTTGATTACTGATTTGATGGTTTGTGGAGTTCATCTTTTTGGTTGGACAAGCTGATGAGAAACAGTCGTTTTTGAAGGACACAGCCAGCGAGCGTTCCAAGAACATTTCTAACCGTAAGCATTTTTTCAATCAAGCATCATTTCACACCAAAATCAAGAAAGGTGCATTTTATTTCTTTTATCTCTGACACTTATTTTATACAGAGATACATAAATATGGGTAAAGCAAAACAAAATTAAACATAATGACCACTTGGCGTTGGAACGGGGAAGTTCTTGCGGTTCACAAAAGATTACTCCTTAAACCCCTTTCTAAAACTGAATTATGAAACAAAAGAATAAAATTAAAGCGGAACTCCCACCATTAGTTACTTGTAAAGGCACTATTTAAAAAATAAAAATAAAAAAAAAATATTGCATAGTTTTCTGTTTAAAATGTTTTCTTTTTATATGTTTTCAGGCAGCTGCATATTAGCCATTTGTATGAGTTTTCAGTTAGTTATCTGAGCCCCAACCAACTAGATAAACACCCCGACTTCTTATCATACCGCCTGTGATAAACAGTAGAACATAGTAAAGTGAGCTTTCAGTATTTTACTATTTAAAGTTATTAACCATGGGGGTTAGGAAAAGTTTATCAAACCCTAAAATTTGAGAACTGTATACATTGGTTACGACCCCATCCCAACCATCATGAACCAAGTATACAGGAGACTATGTTGATAATAAAAAAAAAATTAATTAAGCCTGAAATTATGAAAAAAAACCCAGAAAACAAATAAAAGGGATATCTGAGCCCAAGAATACTGTTTGAATAAATGGCTACAGCAAGTTTACTAAAAACAAGAGCTAATGGGCAACTATGGGTACCATATAAGCACACTAGACTTGTGCAAATGGAGGAAAGAGATTCTGGCACATTTTTTGTTGTGTTTTGGTCCATTCGTTTTCGGACGACAAATTCCATTTTTTGCCATTTCATTGTCACTCATCCTCATTCACAGCCTCTCACACTCAAGAAAGAAGACAGAAGAACAAGAAAACATAAGATAAGAAGCGGAGTGATGTGGGCACAGAGACAGTGACGTGGGTGCTGTGACAGAGAAGGCAGAGAGACATTTAGAGAGCACGTGGGAGAGAGAAAATGAGAGTGTGAGAGGACGTGAATGAGAGAGAGAGTGTGAGTGAGAGTGTGAGTGAGAGTAAAAGAAGCAACAAATTTTGTTAAAATAGCAATTCGTACAAATCCGAATGCACAAGTCTAGTGGTGATATTTAAAAGGTTCCAAAAATGAAGAATATACTTATTTAACAAGATTTCCCAAAAAACAAACAAATATCCAAATCTGGTAATATAAACTCATTTTATGATTCTAGTATTTCCCAGTTACATTGAGACCAACCGCTTTTGTGTATATGAGATAATTAACGGACTGTGACTCCCTAGAGACACAGGCCGACACGCATTTCACCGCCGTTCATAACTGATCCCGTTTCCCGGTTGGCTTAAATGATCAAAATATTTTCAAAAGCAACAATATTCCTGACATTTTTTGAATATGTACATCCATATTTTCACAAAATGACATCACATAAATGATGATATAAAACACATAATTACGCACATAACATTTTTCCCAGGCATATTTTAAATATCTTAAGAAGGACTCAGTTCAGTTATCACTCGAAGGACTCCCCACTTTTATTTAATTAAAAAACAAAACTGATTTTATATTATTATCTAGAAAATTAATGGTGTAAGTCAGGAAAAAATATTTGTTATTAGTGAAATTAGATTGATACTCCATCCAAACCAGCCATTTCATAAAATAACTAATTCCAACTAGAGTTAATAGTCATATCCATAACATAACCAGCACGTCAGACCATGCGGCATAATATCAGAATCATTCAAGTAAGAATTTCGTCAAAAGGAATGAAGTTTTTAGCTAAAAAAAGGCACAAATTTGCACAATAATAAAGCTCTTTAGAACACATCAGAGTAAAAAAATGAAAGGAAAAAATAAAAGCGGGAAGAAAAAAAATCATAAGAGAAGGGGCACTGGGTAAAGATTCTATAATATCTAATCCTATTTTTTTATATAATTAAGTAATACTAAAAAAAATGCCGCCTTTATTATGTTCTGCCCTGCTGGATGTGGGCGCTGCCATCTTTGTCCCCCCATCACATTTAATACTCTCTCGTCCTGAGATATTTGTGAAAATAACTTTACAGAGGAACCATGCAGCTACAAGCATTATGTAACGGGGGGGAAGAATTCCAGCGCAGCCTGCTAAACCAATGCAGGAAGTGAGTCCAGGAAGTGGGTTACAACTTCCTGCGGGAGCCGACATTAAGATTCCCCGACGATCTTCGCTAAGGGCTCATGGGGAGTAAAGAAATATTAAAAGCGGTCGGATATGCGATAGTCGCCGTTCAACGAGCTAGCCCTAATTTTTAATATGGACGGCCATAGTTCATAGTTCAGTTGGGAGGACATTTTGTATTTATATATGGAAACCATGGAGCCGTTATGACAGACATGCACTGAGCATGTGATACATGTGATAACCCTATTGAGAGAAAGCTCTCAAAATGTTTAATCCAAAGGCATCTAAAGCTTGGTTGCCCAAATGGTCCGTAGTCCCATTTAATCTTGTGCTTGCAAAGGACCGTGTATAATCCAGGTGAACAGCACCTGCCGATCTGTCTCTTGGCCGGCTCTGGCCTGAAGTCGTAAGTGAGAAAGTCTTATACACTTTAAAGTACATGGGTAAGAAAAAGAATTCCCGTGGCCAAGAGTTGTAGGCTTTGCGACATATTACTCTGAAGGACATTCTTATGTATTTGACGTAAAGATAGATAGATAAATAGATATATAGAGATAGATAGATAGATAGATAGATAGATAGATAGATAGATAGAGATAGATAGATATAGATAGATAGCCCAGGGTTCTGTATCCCATGGAAGCTTTTAGAGGAATTGTAAACCAGAGCAATAATTGGAGTTATTTGTTTGTCAAATATATAATTTTATTTTCCAGAAAGAATAGACTGTTTACGTGTTTGTGGAAAATTATGTTTGTATGTTTACCTTGATCTTGTAAATCCCTCACAGTTAGGACTTTTTCTTTATGGAAAGAAGATTGTTCGAATTCATAAGGATGGTCTTTTTTTTTCTCCCCAGACAAAAGGAAGGTCCCATTAAGAAGACGCGTCAAAGTCACCATGTGTTTATATTTAATTGTCATCTTCTTTTTGGTATTTCTCCTTTCAATTAGAAGCGGAATAGAATACAACAACACATCTCTACAGAAAGACATCATTAGCTGCCTTATGAAGCGGATACCATTATTTTTACCAAGATTTAAATACTTTATTCCAAAAAAATCTATATATATATTTATATAAAAAAAACAGTATATACATTTTTTAATACCGGTATATAACAAAACATTTCCGCAAATTCAGCATGTGTACATATAGCAATTCACAATAAATTACCAAAACTAAATTATTAATTATAACTATAATTATTACTATAATTATTATTATGTTACTGAATCCCATTCCAATATAAAAAAAACACACATTGCCAAAATGGGGATGGGAACTTGACTTTAAACACAACATAGATTTTCAATGTGAATTTAAGGTCTGTCAGAATGCGTACAATATATGCGATTAAATCAATATATTTCTGAACAATATTAACAGACATCATAGCATCATGGATTTTTTGGGTTAGAGGTCATAGGTATTTTCTCATATTTGTATAAAAAGCGTTTTATAGTCCTCTTGGCTAAACTCAGGCGGTAGACAAAGCTAAGTTCAGCTGATACCGAGGAGAAGTCGACGAAGAAAGAAGACAGAAGAACAAGAAGAGGCAAAAGAAGAAGCAGAGCTGTGGAAAAGGAGACAAGGACACTGAATCAGTTGGCGGAGTAAGTAGGGAGACATGACAGAGAGTGAGAGAACGAATTTGAGTGTGAGAGAGAGTGAATGAGAGTGTGAGAAAGCAACAAAATACAAATAAATATTTGAAGCGCTCTGCTGGGGTCCGTTAAGGACCCTCCTTGTTTTTGGACATTCGTACATGCACAAGTTTACTCTAGGGTGGCTCGTACACACCTTTAACTCCTGACAGTGAAACTCCGCCTGGTGGAGACCAATAGAGTCGCTCGTACGGACCTTTAACCCTTGGAGCGGGGAGACTAAAGGTCTCCCCAGGCGGAGTTCACATTCAGGATTTAAAGGTCCATAAGAGTGACTCTATTGGTCGCCGGCAGGGGCCTCCTCTAGCACCAAGCAATTAGTTGATGCCATACTGGCAACCAATAGAGTCGCTCGCACGAACCTTTAACCTAAAACGTACGGATTTCCACTCCTGTTAACCCCTGCGATGCTGCAGGCTAGATGGGGAAATGACCAGGGAGATTAGTAGATTAGCGAAGACACCGGGATACGAATGCACAAGACTACTGATTACTTACATTTTACAGTACTTATATACGATTTGGATAAGGGTCTATGACCATTACATATTATAAGTGACAAATGTAATAGTTGTTACACGTTGGTAGCTCTCTTCTTCTGATAACTCCTCTGAAACAATAATAATAAAAATGTTGAAAAAGGAGGGGTTAATTTATGGCAATATTAGTAATTCTCATGGATAATCCGCCTTGTCACATAAAAACGTCACAGACCAAAAATAATCCAAATGATTCAGTTCGCTGCCAGTTAAGCGTATTAAAGGTTTCCATGCAAATGGGCATCGGCCAAAAAACATGATTTATTGCAGATTCTCTCTGATAATGTTTATTTACGATGTTCCGTGGAAGGTCAGAGCGTTTCAGGCCGTAAAAGTTAAATTTATTCCAAAATGTATTATTCCGTTTCTTTAACTTTTTTTTCTCAGAGATTTCCTAAGGTATAAATAAGTCATTCTGATATGCAGGGGCATTGCAGATGAGAGAAAAAAACAAAAAAAACAAAAAAAAAAGACTTACCGGTGGCATTCTTATAAATAACTGAGGAGCCAGCCTTCAGCGGAGATGACTAAAGTCTCATCCCACCTTATATAAAAGATGTTATATTGTTCACAGTTGCTTAACGGAATGCTGATGTTACCTAAAGCTATCAGATTCTAGTTTCTCTAGCAGCTTGCCATTTTATGTGCGAGAAACTGGGAGGACTGGCACTGGCTTTTAAAAAAAAAAATATTGTGGCTTTTTTATTATTTTATTATTTATTAATTTGATTTGGGCTTATTTTAAAATCTTTAGTACGCATGTGTTGTATTTTGCATTTTTTTATTGCTAAAATGAAAATAGTTATTTTTAATATCTTACAATTTTTGTGTTTCCTGATTTGTTGATATATTATTGGTTTACGTTTAAGTATGGTGAAAGACTGGCCTGCTCCTGGGCCCTGGTGTTTGGAAAGATATATCTATATACAGTATATGTGAGAAGAGATAAAATAAAGATTGGATGCTTGTATCATGTATTGAGGTGTGAAAAGTTCTATTTACGCATTTTTCCATGAATAGAATTTGGACATTTACTCATCTGTTGATAATGCAAAGATAAGCTTGTTGCTCACTGAGTAGTAGACGTGGGCATTTGAATTCGTACAAATGTTAAGAATTTTTTTTTAATTTGTGGATTCGTAAGAATGTCCGAAAAAGAGGAGACCATGACCCATGCACCTACCACTTATCATACCGCCGACATTTATCTACCAAACGTCGCAACATTATTTATTACGCAAACTTTAACATCACTTTATCATATAAAATCTTACACATTCTAACCAACCCGTCATAACTAATCGTCTATTGATGACACCGAGCCCCGCCAAATACCACTGGTATTCGGGACAAGGTGGGTCGGTGCAATAAACCCATAGTAACATCTAAAACCTAACCCCTCCACAGGAATGGATGCCCATGCCCACCGCCATTATGGCGAAAAACTAAATCAAAACTCTAAAATAAACATCTGGACCAGTCAGCAAAGTTCCACCATTAAAGGACTCAATTGACCGCTGGACACCCAAAATTGGGTAGGAAGGGTGAGAATCTTCTCTTCTCTGGTAGAATAGATGAATGTTCACCATATATTTATATACTGTACATTTCCCTCCAAAATGAACCCCACCCCAGCTGCTGACAAAATCGCTGACTGTTGTTTGACCCCAAACATCCTCCAGGTTCCTTCCTGAGTGCATGGCTGGGTTGTGTAACCCCTTCTGCCTGTACATCTCCAGGGGTCTCTTTCTATTTGTTGCTATGGTGATAACTCTACATTTGAAACATTTTTATATAACCGCCTGGGTACAAATATATTTTGTAATAAGTATTAGTACATTGACCCTCAAGCGTACATTTTAAGTTACCGTGTTTATAACCTGGTAATATGTATTTTGCTTGTGCTTTTGAACTATATCGCCTTCTGAGTGCCTACTTAAAAATGTTCTCATGAAACGTGAAATTACAGCTCTGTCTGTTTTTCATACATGATACGATAACATAACCCGCAGCGAAGGGAAATAATAGTAAAATATTCCAAGCGTCAGCTCATTATTTTTTTTACCAGCGGATATTTTGCTACCTTTGATGAGACCCTGGAGAAAAAAATGTTTTATCTGCGTTGTATAGAGAGTCATCTCTCCGCACACACCCCGCCATCTGTTGGGTATTTTAACCCTGCCCCTTGCATTCTAATGTCCACCTGGATTTAAGAGAGAAAGATATTGAGAAAGCCGATACATTTATTTTGTAAAGATTTTAATAATTTTTACTGCTCGAGTAGCATTTTTATCTTTTTTATATTTTTTTTTTTACATGTGCAACATTTTTTTCTGATGTCTTTGTGCAGATCAAACCCAAAATTTCCCTACAGCCCTTCCTTTAACCACGCATCGTCAGTGTTTGACCCCGAGTTTTTGCCGCAGTCTCAGGTTGAAGGGGCAGATTCTCAGGGTCAGTGGATGACTCGTTCCTATATTACGATCCTGTGTGATCCTATATCAGACTTTTGCTACCAATATGTCGTGGTTGATCCCTTCTTGAATGCAGCTGACTCGATTAAGCGTAATCCTTAAATAACGACAAGTCAAGGTTTCCATGAGGGCCGTTATTAGAGCTAATTGGGTAACACTATTGAAGAGTAACTACATAGAATCTTCATGACTGGCTATTAAAGGGTTAATATTTCATGAGTCTCTTTTTTGTAGTTTTTTTTTTTAACATTTTATGCAAACATATAAACACACAATAATCACACTCCGGCATGCACACACTTGCTTACCACTTCATATATATATAAGGTGAATGTAAGTATTTGTATATACATTAAATATACCATATATATAGCCCTCATTTTTATTTTCTAATGTGGAAAAAAAGTTTTACCCTGTCTTACTAATAGTATTTTTCCCAAAAGCTGCACCATTTATATAGTTTCTCAATATTTCACACACTAACATATATATCATATATCATTGTACTGTGCTGTGGAATATGATGGCGCTATATAAAACAATATATAATATATATATACTTATTAACACACACATTTAATTATGCACATGTATCCACACACACTGACACGTCTTCATGTATATAATCACACACACAGATTCACACACACACACACTTACACTTGCCTACCTTTGTAGGCTAAGGAATATTTTGCACCCGCATATGATATAGGTAAGGCTTTTTTTTATTTGAGGCCATGTTTAAATATATAACCAACAAGAAAAAAAAAACGTTTAAAAAAGTGTGTGTAACCAGAGCAGCTGAAGTGCCCCAAAATATTTGAACTTGATCTGGTTTGGAGAACAACTCATTTGTGTTGGACTTCTATCTGTTTGAACAATCACAGGGCAAATATCTTAGGAGGCATCTCATGTTTTGCTAGCTGAAAACTGTCCAAGGTATGCTGATGCCGTAGCTTTGATAGCAGACGCAGATTCCAAAACCACCCCACAAACCTGTAAACTTCTGCCCTTCACTAGAGTCCTCTTGACCCATTTTAATGTACTATGTCAGACACAAAGTATTCAAAACAGAACTGTTTCCCTCAACAAAAGCCAACGTAGAGTTGCAGGAAAAAAAGTATGCGAACCTTGGGTTTCGGGGTATGTCGATGTTCAAGAGTACAGTGTAGAATGCTCAATGAGGTTAAAAAGAACCCTAGAGGGTCAGATATAGAGAAATCTATAGAACATGCTAACATCTCTGTTTACGAGCCCACCATACATAAAACAGTGAGGATGGTGTTCATGGGAGGTCTCCACAGAGCAAAAAAAACCATTGCTGCATTTCTGAAGTATGGAAAAGAGCACCAAGATGTCCCATAGTGATACTGGCATAATATTCCGTGGAGAGATGATACTTGTGTTCGGAAGGAATAGAGAATGACACAATGCTACGTGTGGAGCAAAAAAGGTATAGTGTACCAACATCAAAACCACATGCCAACTGTAAAGTACGGAGGAGGAGGCATCATGGTTCGGGCTGCTTTTGCTGCATCAGGGCCTGGACAGCTTGCTATCATCAAAGGAAAAATAGCCCAGCCAGAGCCCAGATGTGGTTAATAAAAGTTAAAGGGTTAACTCAACTGACCAGGCTTGACTGAGGTTGCATGCCTTTGCATTCTCTAAAATGTGAGTTATTTAGTTATTTGCAAGTGCAGGAGGGAGCCTGTGATTTTACATTTTGCAGGTTTCAGATGAGGGCATGCAAGTTAAAGGAACCTTGCAAATTCTGCTAATGCAACTTTAGATCCCCACAAAATACATTTAAATAAAATAATTTTAAAAAAGTCAAATCAAATAATAAAAGGTGAAAAGGTGGTACCCAGGATGGCCATCTTAACTTAGAAGGGGGGGTCAATCAAATCATTCTTTGGGGTAGAGTGCTCAAGTATATCCCCCCTCATGCAATCCTGTTCATGCCTCTCCTCAAACCTCACCCCGTTCCTACATTATATATCTTTAGATCTGCCTTGAGGATTCTAGACAAAGTTTTTTATGATCTAACATGTACATGGAAAATGTATTCATTAAAGTTACGTTAATAGTCTTTACACCCCATTGAACCGCTCAGTAAAAGTTTTTTTTTACTTTTCAATGTGGCTTCTTGTAGAAGTCTAGAATCCACAATCGCTATTTGCTGCTTATTGAGGGAGTTGAATCACAAACCATGCATTTTTAAACACCATTAAACCAATTAAGATTTAGACGGATCATTGAATAAGACCCCATGTCTCTACAAAACATACAAAATAAGAAATTAACTATTTGTTTACAGAGGGTACTTTGTACCTGAAAACCTAGAACTTTTTCATGTTTTTACTAAATGTTTGCATGGCCATGAAAGGGCTTTCTTTTCATACCACTTTTAGATATGTAGTTGCAATCAAAATTATTTAACCCCCATTACAAACCAGGTTTATTGCCAACATTAGCAGACTTTCAGCTGTTTGCAATGAACAAATCAAACAATAGCAATTGAAATAGCTCAACATACAACAAATGAATCAATTGGTTTCCCTATATGTGTGCACATCGCTACATTGGTCATGATGTTTCATGTCGTCATGATAGGTTTTTTTGGCACATGTTTTCATGATGCCATGGAACATAATGAAGGTTTTTAAGGGGTTAACTTATTTATGACAACAAATATGGGAAAAAAATAAAGGAAGTATGACCTTTTTGATATAACAACAACATGAAACTTGTGTCGTTATGCAAAATGTTGGATTATATTATTCTCTCAACACTTAATGCATTGAGAGCCCTTAAGCTTTAATTTAATAGTTTCCTCTTGATTAACCTCCTTTAAATAATTATCTATTAACATGTATTTTTTTTGTTTCTAGGTATTAGCTTAATGATGAACCTTTTGAAGTGGAATTTTGTGTGACACCCTAATGGCTGCTTCTCTTTTTTTAACTGAAAGTACTGGAAGGATTATTTCATATTTTAACCATCTGCAGGCCTATTCACTAACAAGCAAGTAAAAAGCAAAAAAAAAAATAAAAATGCATCACTTCTACCACTATTTCGCCAAGTGTGCGTGTGAGAGCTAAGCAAATGTCCTTGGGTTTCCTTTTCAATGCCACCATCTCAATAAATAGGGGGTTAGGGATACGGGGCAGATAATATAATTTATTATTTTATTTATTGTAAATTGTGCAAGTTGCAAGAGAGACCATATGAGTCATGATTTAACCCACATACCCTCGCATGCCCTCACAAACAACTCCTATATTAGTGAATATACAAGGTGTATTGTAAGATGTAACTGCAGTTGAGTAAACCCTTAATTTGAGCAACCATTAAACCTCTGAGGGTACAGACTCAAAGTATAGTCTGTATAATTTATGCCCATGCCCATTGTAGTGCACCCGTCAAAGTCTGGAATTATGTAAATCATTAATTATAAGATCTTCTGGATTTGTAGATCATTATTTGTCCCGAAGATCCTTCCTACCTTCACAATTTAGTTAGTGCTAAGGATTTCTACAAAAAAAAGCACAGTTTAAAACAGTGCTACTCAACCTGAGATATTCCTCAGAATACTTCTTTGGGACCAAAATATACTCCAGCACTTTTTTATATGGATTAATTTATACATTGATACATTACTAGTATTTAGCAGGACAATGTTACAATGTGGGATACTTTCTAAAGAAGCATTCATATTAAAGTACATGATTGGAAACACCCCTGTGATACCCCTTGGGTATTTATGCTTCAAATAGCTTGTTTCTATTGATTTGGTTTCTGTTGATTCCTTGCTCTGATGTACACTGTATGACCCAAAGTATTGAGTTTAGGTGTTTCAGCCATACCCATTGCTAACAGGTGCATCAAAGCAGCACATAGGCAGCCATCTCCATAGACAAAGATTGGCAGTAGAATGGGTCGCACCATAGAGCTCAGTGACTTTAAACATGGCACTAGTCAGTCCATGAAATTTCTGCCCTGCTAGATCTGCCCCGGTCCACTGTAAGTGCTATTATTGTGAAGTTTGTGCCCATGATATGCCCGTCTGCACACTGCAGCCCTGGACCTGGCACTGGAATGGCAGATTGGGTAAGTATGTGGTGCCTACTGGGCATTTGCCTAGTATGCAAGATGGCCTGCCTGTGTCTGACCACATGACTAGGGAATGGATATCTCTATCTCCTGAGATTTCCTGATTTCTCCATTATGGTCTCTGTTTTTAAACTTTGTGTTTTGCCAAATGCCCCCAAGCCCACTACAACATAGATAACTTTGTGAATTCTTGACTTAACCTTTAAGACAAAGTCAAGGGCTGACTAAGAGTCTTAAAAAATGGGCAGACTGGATGTTCTCCTTTTCTATGTTGCTATGTTTATACAGATATAGTGAAGATAGGAAGGGTTTATAATTAGCAATTAGAAAGCCATACTTACTACCAATTACTATGTCAAGTATTCACATGGGTTATTGGGGTCAGCCATTGCCTTGACAGCAGACAATACAGCAACAGCGCTCATGGAAAACAAGAGCATATGTATTATGCCGAATGTATTAATGTTAATAAATGCTCCAAAAACACAGAAACGGGAGTAATAAGTGCCATTTCCACAAAGCACGGTCTGTTTACTTTTCCAATGGTCTTGATGAAATGGGATGTTTCTACCATCCGCCATTATTGTGCCGGCCAAAAGAAATTTCTGTTTTGTTGTTTGGTCCATTTATTTTCAGACAACAAATTAGTCTTCTGCCCCTTTAGTTCGGATTAAATTCTGATGGTTTTTGTTAATCAGGAACGAAATTTGTTTTCACACACCCTTACTTACTAACCCTCGGTTACACTTTCTCTCATACTCTCTATCTCAACGTCTCTGTACCTTATCTTTGTTTCTACAGCTCTGGTTGGTGTCCTCGCTTCTTCTCCTTCTTCTTCTTTCTTCTTCTGTTTTCCGCATCTTAATTCTTCTTTCTTCTCCAGTGATCCGCCGTGTTGGGTCTCTTACTCGTTTTCAGACGCTTGTACAAATTAAGGAAATTGCCAAATTTCATTAAAAATGTAAATCCTTCTATGTATCCGAATGCACAAGTCTAGTAAACATTATGCACCATTATGGAGACATGACTTTGTTGCTGGGATATTTCCTAGCAAGGAATGTTGATTCCAATTTATTTGTAGCCCTCAAGCTGCCGTTATAAAATGTAAGTAGAGCGCTGTGCCCAGCTTTCATATTCAGCTGAAATATCACATATTGTATATCTCAATCACGTCCAAGAACAACGCTCTGTGTTAGCAAGAAAAAGCAATACCTTTTTTAGTTGAGTGATTGTTATAGTTTTCTTTATATTTAGGTATTTATTATGCTTTTTAAGCTCCAGAGATGACTTTAGAAGGTATTGGCTTTAGAATATCTGTAAGAAAAAAAAATTGCCTTCATGTATTGGCCTTTACCACTTCTCATGGGAGACAGTTCCATTTATCTACCGCTTCATTACATTACATCGAAACATCCGTCTTTGATATCAGCTTTTTCTATTTAACCATAAAAGAAAGATACTACGTGAACACTCGTAGTGAATTGCCTAAACCGCAAGCATAGGTGTTAGCAGCAACAAACTCGCATGAACTGGACCAAAGTCATAAATGCAACACATTAACACCCAAAAAAATGAAAAACTCAGGAGAGTTGAGTGAATGCGAGTTTACAAAAAGCAAGAAACCTGCAGATTAATTAACCTACAAGTTGCTTGAGAGAGCTGAAAATGTTGAACCAAGATCCAACTCTCAAACATCACCTTGAATGTCTAGCTCTTCTTGACCACTCCACGTTATCAAATCTCCGGGTTGTGACCTCAACTACTCTCCATGTCTCGCCCTTCGGTTCCTTTTGGATTTCATGCCATTTTGTAGATGAATACCTAGCACTGCAGAGTCATTGTGGATCCGTTCCCACCATACTTTTGGGTCTATTCTATGAAACTATGATGGACATCGAGGCCCTCCTGTACCAAAAAAGCTCTTTCTAGACGCCCAGCATACAAAATCACTAATTGAAGGCAGCAGATCTGCTCAAATTTAGGAGATACGAACAAATCAAGGACTGCAGTTTTTTTTAGAGGGCGTTTCCAGGCCTGTAATGTGGTAGATTCCAATGTTTGAAGGCTAGTATGATAGACCGGATCAGACGCCAAGAGCAGAGGCTGCTACTCCTCTGGTAAGTAGAGACACTCACATCAGGGTTAGTGCAGGTAGTAGTATGATGAGATGTTGAGGGGTTGGTCCAGGCAGCAATCAGGGGGTAATCCGCAAAACAGTTCGAGATCAGGAAACCAGAAGGCCAAATGCAGGCCAAGTCACAACAGGAACCACTGTAGATGTTAACCACACAAGGGCAAGGTTCCAATGAGAGATCCAAGTTGAAATAGATCAAAACCAGGTGTTTTCACTCAATTTTATGTGATTTCCTGGCTGAGCATTTAGGAGATCTGCCGTGAATGAGACTAGTAAATGAAGGCATCATACATGGAGTAGCGAGTGCCAGGGTTGACGCAGTAAGATGGCGCCGTCCTGTGTGGTGCCGACTTTGCCCCGGCGAGTTGTGAGCAGGTCTGGCGCCTCTGGGCAGTCTGGATACGGTCTAGATAATGTCATTGGCGGCTGCTAGGCCTTAAATTGCCAGGGCCGCCTTATCACCCCCAGTCGGACCCTGGTGGTGAGTCTCTCTTCCTAAATCATATACCTTCTGAGCCTTTTAATTTATATCTACTCATGGGTTTTGTTTACATGTTTCCTTACCGGCTGGCCAATCTTCGATTCATGTCTTCCAGATCAAATGGTTATGTTGCTATGGTGATGATTACTATCATTTTCCGTATCATTTTCTGTATCATTTTCTGTTATTCAGTATTTTTCCACTCTGGTAAGAGCTAGGCTGGAATTAATTCAGTTCTTTTTTTTGACATGTTTTAAGATATTTTTGACATATCCCGCTATTATATTTCATAAGGCTTCAATAATCTTCAAACATTCCGTGATGCATGAAGAATCAATATTCTGAAAAACCTCTGTCTAAATAGGTTTTACAAAATGTGGAGTAGAAAAAGTACTCAAACAGTAATGCCTTTGGGGTGCACTAAGGCGGGTGAATGGGGGTATAACGTGCCCAGGGCTCCGGATGGGGAGATCAGAGATGCCCCAGTGCCCCATGCTCAGCATTCTCAAGCGGAGCTCAACATAAAGGCGATGAAGCCTGCCGGTCATCCCAGAAACCTCCTCCAATGTGTAGATAAAAAAAATCTTACTCTAAAATTCAGTGATTTTGGTCAAATTATAGTATTACAACATTTAACACATAATTAATATTTTTTGTGAAAAAGTGATGCTTAAATTCAAAGCAATAGAATAATTCTAGAAAAATACTGTTTGTTTGGAAATCTTTAGTAAAATATGAGTATAACCCCCACCCCCCCGGAAAAAAAGTTTAAATATTAATCTGAAAATAAAATTACATTTAATTCAATTTTTCATTAAACCCTTTAATCAATAGATTTGATAGATTCAGTAAACTATGATTAGCAAACAGCTGGCGAGTCTACCACCTGCTTCAATAATAATCTCTTTTTATTGGATTAATTATTACCGGTGTAATTGGGTAATTAATTAATCCCGACACTATTGCTGTCAAAAAAACTGTGTATTTTTTTGCAGTTTGCAATTTAATCTCAATCATTGTTGTTTCAGGATGAAATAAAAATATAACAAAACAAAAAATAAATAGATTACTTGATGG
>VKOC01032666.1:0-17049 GCA_009364415.1 Spea multiplicata | reverse complement strand
GGAGGAGCCAGAGTGATGTATGGGAGGGTGGCTTCCATACACCCCTCTGACTCCTCCCCCCCTCCCATACACCGCTCTGCTTCTCTACCCGGCTGACCCGTTGCTGACAGGCACTTTCACTGCAGCATCATAGAAGCCTCAGTGTAAGTGAAGGGCAGTAACGGAGGCTGTCTGTGCGATGCAGACCCCACCAGCTGACAGAGAGGATGATCCTCTGCAAGAGACCTCGATTCTCTGACAGCCTCCGTTACTGCACTTCACCTGTCAGCAACGGAGGTTCACAAGACACCAGGGAGTCGGGAGAGAGGCAGAGCGGTGTATGGAGGGGGGAGGAGTCAGAGGGGTGTATGGGAGGGGGGAGAGAGATGGAAGTGAGAGACCGGCCGACAGTGAGGGGAATCCAGGTCCCCTGCAGCGTTGCGGGGGATCTGGATTCCAGTATTATAATCCGATCTCTGTTTGAGCTCTGATTATATAAGGAGAGGAGTTTTGCAGAGCATTTGCTCCGGAAAAAACCTCTTTCTATAATCGATAAAAATCGATTCGACTAATCGATAATGAAAATCATTGACAACGATTTTCATTATCGATTATTATCGATTTTTTCGATTAGTTGTTTCAGCCCTATAGGAGTTTATAAGAGGCTTCCTGTATTCTGCTCGCTACGGCCACCGCGGAGGAGAGGCTGGGCAAGTCTGCCTCCCACAGAGCAATAAAGTAGGGTTTAGCCACTACTCGTGGTGCCAGTAGCATGGAGTATAATAGTGACATTAAGTGGCCTGGTTCCCTATCAGACGCGCACTGCGACTCAAACCCCGTTAAGGGCCTACAGTAATTAACATCCCGAGGGAGGGAGGTCACGAAGTGAACAAGTTGCGCGTATAAGAAAGAGTCTTGGGCCAGTGGTGGGGACGAGCGGAGCAACTGCCGTAGTGGAATAACACCGTCCGCTGAAACAAGATGGTGGATGCGCAGAATACCAGAGGGGCAGAGGGGATAACCGAGATATCCTACTAGACACGCAGCCTGGTTGAAATGCAGGGTTACCGGACAAAGGGAACAGTGAGGAGGGAGAGGACGTCAGTGCCTTTAGAGACATATATTTTTTGAGTATTTTAATCGTAGGGGATATGGTGGGGCGTTGAGGCAAATCAGATAACCAGGGATACGCATAGATAGGATGAGGTGTCACAGCGGCCTCAAGACCCACCCATTGTTTAGGGGCGAGCACCGACCACTCCACCACCCTGCAGAGGTGAGCCGCATGGTAGTAGAGCTCCAAGTCTGGGACCCCCATTCAACTTGGGATGGGTAAGGTGGATAGAAAAATAGAAAAATGGATAGAAAATTTAAGTCATATAACAACGAGAGATAGCCCGGAATCTTCAAACCTAGATATTTAATGAAGGTATCGCACCACCGAAAGGGAAAGCGATTACGTAAGGCCAATTGAGCTCGGCCAGACATATTGACACCAAGAATTTCAGATTTGTCCACATTGATCTTATAATTAGAGAACTTCTGAAAGGTGTCAAGTTCTGCGAGAACATGAGGTAAAGAGCATTGGGGGTCTCCTACACAGCATGTCGTCCGCGAACAAGGAGAGCTTGTGCTCCCTGTTGGCGATAGTTATTCCCTGAATCTCAGGGTTGCCCCTAATAGCATTCGCCAAAGGTTCCATACCCATTATGAAGAGAAGTGGGGACAGGGGGCATCCCTGTCTGGTCCCATTTGACAGGGTGACCGGCTGGGACAGGAAACCATTCACCGAAATTCTGGCAGTCGGGTTATAGTACAGCGATTCAATCCAACCTCTAAACGTCGTGCCCAAGCCTAGGTGGCGGAGCACCCGAAAGAGATAAGGTCAGGCCACCCTGTCAAAGGCCTTCTCAGCGTCTGTAGAGACAAGTGCTATGGACATATGGGACCTATGTTCATGAGACAGTATATCTAACACGCGTATCGTGTTGTCCACAAAGCCCACCTTGTCTAAGCGGACAAGAGAGGGGACGTAAGGTTTAAGGCGTGTGGCCAAAATCTTGGCCAGTAATTTAACATCCGTGTTAAGGAGAGAGATAGGGCGGTAGTTGCCACATTGGTCTCCATCCTTACTGGGTTTCAGAATCACAGCTATATGAGCCGTATTAGTGTGTGTGGATGCAAATGGTCCCCTTTAGTGAGGCCGTTAAAGAACGTAACCAAGTGTGGGCCTAAGATGTTTTTCACAAAGTAGGGCTTCGTGAGCCCATCGGGGCCAGGACAATTCCCATTAGGCAAAGACAGAATGGTACCCCATACCTTCTCCAATGTAATAGGTGACTCCAAAAGAGCAGAGTCCGCCAACCGCAGACGCGAGCCTAAATGCCTATCCAGGTAAGACTGCAAGGTAGGACTAGGTGATAGAAGGGGTCCCGAGACAGGAGGCAGGTTATACAGAGAGCTATAGTACTGTTGGAAACAGGCCGCTATCTTAGGCGTAGAGAAGTGGACTTTACCTTCCTGATCCCTTATCTTAGGGATAAAGGTGGCCGCCCGTTTGGCACGCAAGGCCCTAGCTAATAGCTTACTAGCCTTGTCACCAAATTCGTTGTCAACAGAAACTGTCTCTTGGCACGAGCATTGGTGAGGGTGGCCAATCTGCCCCTCAGGGCAGATAGCTCTGTTAAGACATTTGAACCCAGAGTGAGTTTATGTGATCTTTCTAATTCTGCTATTTGGGCCATCAGGAGCAGAATGTCGCCCAAGGCCAATTTTTTAAGGTTGGCGTCTATTTTAATCAGGTGCCCCCTAATCACTGCTTTATGAACTTCCCACACCGTGGAAAAGGGGACATGAGGCGAAATGTTTTCTGCAAAGTATTGTGTGAGTTCTTTACTCAGAATCTGAACGTGAGCGGGCGTGGACAGGAGAGAGTCATTAAGCCTCCAGGCCCAAACTTTAGGGGGGGAGATTGGCAAGGGACAGCTCAACATGAACAGGGGAGTGATCACCCAGGTTTGAAGCACCAATACTAGAGGTGGCAAGCATAGGCAAATGAAAATGGGAAAGAAAAATCGTGTCAATTCTAGTGTATCTAGTGTGGGGGAGAAAAAAAGGTAAAATCTTTAGTGTTCGCATGTTGCGTTCGCCAAACGTCAGCTAAGTGTAGGCTGTGAAGGAGGCGCTTAACCTTGGCTATACGGGAGTAGGGAATATGCGACGTACCAGAAGAGCTATCAATCCTAGGGTCCAAAACCATATTAAAATCGCCCCCCCAGTACAGTAATCCCTTCTTGGAAGGCAGCTAATCTATTTAAAGCAGAGATAAGGAAACTGGTCTGATTGCGGTTGGGTGCGTAGACACAGGCCAATGTAAATTTATATGTAGCAATATTCCCTTTAATAAAAATACATCTACCCTCCCCATCCCTCCAGGTGTCCAAATGTTGAAACGGGAGGGATTTATGTAAAAGAATTGCAACGCCTTTCGTTTTGGAGGCAGGGGAGCTAGAGAGAAAAATATTGGTAAAATGTCTCGGTTCAGAACCTGCTTTGAAGTGCGTTTCTTGCAAGAAAGCGATCTTAGTCTTAGTAGCGTGCAGGAAAAAATTGTTGAGCCCTCTGACATTCAGAGTAGTCAGTTTAATAGTGGCAGAATGCATGGAGAACACCTGGAGAGATGAAGGAGTTAGCGGCGAGGCGGCATACGTCATAAAAACATAAAAAAAATGGGAAACAATACAAACAATTGAAAACCTGAGAATACCCAAGGAACCAGCCGAAGATAGACCGAGGGAGAAACATGCGTCCCAAAAGGAGAGCCATCAAACCTGAAGAACGGAGAAAGCCAAATACCAGGACCACAAAGGGTGGTACACGCAAGGATAACGACAGCCTTGCACAAAATACATAACAGATCAACCAAGAGAACCAACAGAGACCCATTGAGAACTGAGACCCACTGCTAGAGCAATTATGTAACATCCTGGGATGAGGTGCATCCCAAAGAGTACAAAAAAGAAAAAAAATATAGCAAATATCACAAATCAGTACAGAGAAATTATAATACTGACATAATGGGAGTTAGCCCCGCAATCACATGTAGCACTGTATGGATGTAAAATGGGACTGCCACAGGAGGTACAACCCAACGGAAAGGGGTCATATTCCCCTCGTCAAATGTACCAATGTGCCACAGTGTATGTGTCAATGGAGGCAAAAACCAGCAGATATTATATGTGAGGCAAACCAGCGACAAACTCGGTGGCAGTAGAGCAGATTGCCACAGGAAATGTAGTGTATAGTGCATATAAGACCAGTAAGTATGAAAATGTACAGCATATAGGAAACTTCTGGATGAGTGTGTCATATGTCAGGGGTGCAATATCAGAAAAATATTCAAAACACAACACCACGACAGTCAGCAAGTATATGAGGCCATATAAAAGTGAAAGAAAAACGTCCCAAAACCTGCAGCACTGAGGATGCGGGAAGGCAACAGAGCCGACAGGGCAGCACTACTCGTCAGGCAGGATAGCGGAGAGGCAGTAGATAGAGGGTCCCACCGACCTGACAGCGAAGATCTTCCGGAAGCTTAGGCGGCAAATAAAGAAAAGACCCCTTATGAGAGTCAGTGACGTCATCTAGAGCCAGGCAAGTGTTCAGGAAGAGGAAATGGCGATTAAGGCTTCAGGCCAAGGACGACAAAACTAAAAAATAAGTCAAAATAAAGGAGCATAAACAACCAAAAAAAAAAGTCCATCCAGTAGGTGATGTAGTACTCACGAGCAATGGTGATTGCAGGGAAATGGCGAAGCACACAGCCTTTACCACCAGTGAGGAAATCAAGGAGCCGCAGCATCTGACACAGTTGTCCAGATCTTCCACTTTCTGTAGCAGGGTGGATATAGTGGTAGCTTGAAGTTTAAGCTGATCGTAGTGCGAGTACTGGTATTATCTTGTTCCAGTGAGGCAACACGTTCTGCGATCTGATGTAAGTCACGTTTTATATCCAATAGGTCTGCCCGGAGAGGAGCATGCGCCTCGTTAATAATGGCGACAAGATCCGCTTTCGTCTGCAGGTTTTGTATAGAGGCTTGCAAAGCCGAGTCACCATGCGGCCGTGTGCGTAGACTCGCGGCAGAGGAACCCTCTTCCAACGCGTCCTCCGTTGGGCTCTCCGCCGGCGAAGGCCGCAACATGGAGTCGTGGGAATCCGTGTCATGGACGCTGTGCAAACTTCTCCTTCACCTGGGAAGCGTTAGGGGTGTTAGCTGGCCTGGAATGTTTGCCCATCTGGGAGTTTTGTACCGATTTGCGAGCCGAAAAAAGCAGTGGGTCTACGGAGCTCGTGGCTCAAGCAGCATATCTTGGTGAGCAGCAAACCACGCCCCCCCGCATTGCAGGTATTAATCAACTGAATAAGACATATTAACCCTGTATTTGCAGGTACACATAAATAATGTATGGAAACATAGCATAGCACATATGGATCTACAGAATAACACAAAAACCCAGCTTTGCAGGTAAAGATCAATTGGAATTCACATCAAAACACGGCATTAAAGGTATATTTAAAACCCCCTAAATTAAAGGAATAGATCACAGGTTGCACACCCCAAACTCAGCCCTGGCGTCCACACTGCCCACATAGAACCTGACCAGCACCCAGATCACACAAACATAAGATTTGCAAACTTTGTCCCCAAATAACGCAGCACAAGTCAACTTTGTCCCCAAACAGTCCGGCCTGTGCCATCTTTGTCCCATATACACCCTGCCTGTGCCATCTTGGTCCTCAAGGCTCAAACCTCCTTGCTAGTGCCATCTTTGCCCTTCCACAATTATACATCTATGATACACAAACACTTCTACAGTTACTCACTAATTCACACTTTAATTCAGACAAACATATCACACCTTAACTCATGCTCTCCCTCATTCAGACAATTCATCCACACCATTAACTCATGCTCTCCCTCATTCAGACAATTCCTCCACACATTAACTCATGCTATCCCTCATTCAGACAATTCATCCACACATTAATTCACACTCTTTACTTATATCTACCCCTCTCCCTCCCTTATCACTGTCTAATCCCTCTCTCCCTTTGTAGTTCTCTCACCTTGAGGTCCAGCGACGGGAGCATGAGGCTTCTGTCTTCCTTTACTGCCCACTGCTGAGCATCGTAATATGAAGTCTTATTTCGGCGCTCGGCAGTGAAGCAGCGGGCACCAGCGAGCGGCTTTTAAACGCTGTCTTTTTTTTTTTTGATGCGGGGGCGAACAGGGGCGCCGAGCGGTTGCTAGGTGCCCCTCTCTCTCCTCTGCATCAAAAAAAAAAGACGGCGTTTGAAAGCCGCTCGCTGGTGCCCGCTGCTTCACTGCTGAGCGCCGAAATAAGACTTAGGAGCCATAGGTGCCATACCCTAGATACGCCTATGCCCTGCAGCCAATATATATTAATATAAGACCCTGCTGCCAATATATAAACAAATGGTCATGACGTAGCTACGTGTGTTTGGGGAGGGGTCGGAGGTGCGGCGAGACGCGAGCATGGAGTGGACCGAGATTAAACTGAGCGCCGGATTGCGGCTTGCGATGCAGCAAGACTCAAGCAAGCAGTGTGGAGCAGACCGAGACTCATCTGAGCACGGATCAAAGCTAATCTCCGGTAGATGTGGCTAGAGGCCGCTTTGAGGGGTAGCCTGGGTAATTCGACCTGAGGTCCTCCTGCTGCCGACTTGATTTCCGGCTCTGTTGAACCACACACGACTCTTCCTGCCCTTGATCGGTATGGCTTGCTCCCCATGGCGGCTTCAAAGGCTAGAGAACCTTGATTATAAATCTGGAACTCGGTTTCTACACTGCTTAATCTGCCCTGCTCTGCTCTGCTGATATATTGGTCTCTGAGATTACTACCGAAATATACCGGCAATATCTGGGGTGAGAACTTTTTTTCTTTTTTTTTTACTTTTTTGCATAATGAAAGATAGAAGAGGAACTTTGTCAACTTGAAGTGAATTTTTTTATACTTTGAACAGCGAACATGCTTAATATACTCATACAAGAAGCTGTTTTTACAAGAAGCTAAGAGACTAAAGGACATACTGGAAATGCAATATTATAAAGTTTAACACAATAGTTTCTGGGGGGGTTCTTTTTTTTTTTTTTTTCCTTTTCTCAAATATGGCGCCTAAAATTGATAAAGATAAAGAAGAAAAATCAAAAAATTCTACTAAAGCAAAAAACCTCCTCCAATAAGCGGCTACTATTCGCCAAAAAGTCAAAGGCAAACAAATATCTCATCTCTTTCAGGGAAATCATCCCCTGAACAATATTTAGACAGGACTTTACCAGAATTTGCTGATTATGTCACAAAATCTAACCTAATGTCTGCACTGGACTCTCTATATCTAAAAATTAAAGCTGACCTTGATCACAATTTTACACAATACAAGGAAGAACTGACTCAGTTGAATTCTGCATTTTCACTACAATCACAAGAAATTCTGTTACTGCATAAAAAATGCCAAGAATTGCAAACTCAAATTGAGACGCTTAAATCTGAATTACATCAACAATCTTTGAGACTGGCTGATTTGGAAGATAGTATACGAAGGCGTAATATCAAAATTCGAGGTATCCCTGAGGAAATTAAAGATCTTAATCCATATTTGATGGAGTTATTCTCAAACTCTGTTGATTCTAATTGGCTTAACCCACTGGTTATCGACAGAGTTTATAGACTTTCCAAGCCACCTCGTTTACTTCAATCTCACATACCTAGAGATGTTCTTATTACCTTGAATAACTCTCACTTAAAGGACTCTTTTATGTATGAAATGAGGAAAAATCCACCTGGAAAATTTGCTTCATTGAAATTTTTTTCTGATTTATCTTGGACAACCAGACAAAACAGGAAATTTCATTGTGCACTACATGTCTGTAGGAGAATAAGATCGCCTATACCTGGGGCTTCCCAGGTATACTAAACTACTAAACTCAGAACAAACTACAAGAACTCTAATTATGTTTTTTTTTTAACCCAGATCAAGCTAAAGAAAAACTATTGGAATGGGGCATATTGAAGCACTGATCCTTTTTTTTTTTATATGGGTATTTGATTCGGTGAAACTAACCTAAAAACACATTAAGGATCAATATTATACTATAACTAGATAATGGTGTATACAAACATAAATGAAAATTATAATAACTTACAGATTGATTTATTTTTTGTTTTATATAATCTAAATATGGTGTAGAATATGGTGATGGATTCAGAGACGAATAAGGAGAGAAAAGTGAAAAGCAAAAAGGGAAACAAACACACTTATAGCTTACTAATTTTATTAAAAGTTTTTTTTCGTTTTTTTTTCTTTCTTTTTTATGATCTCCCTTTCACCAATGATATTTTTGTTTTGGATACTTATGAAATAGATTCACATTCTTCTTTCAATACTACTAGATTTTGATAAATTTTATATAAAATATATGTTAGATCTTTTATTCATGGGCTGATCTATATTAATAGCCTTAAGCACAATGATACATAAACACTTATGACACTGTGGCTGAATTTTTTCTTTTTATTAACTATCTTATTTATTATTATTTATTTTTTTTATTAACATTTGGGTTTTTTTTTACGACCAGATTCGGATAATATCTCACATTATATACACCAGACAGTGACTTAGATGTTGATTTATACTAATTGTGTTAAACATAATGATATATACACATACTGCGACTTTTTTTTTCTTTTTGCTTTTCTCTCCTTTTTCTTCTCTCATCTTCTCTTTCGATTTTAAACACGGTAGTACATTTTTTCTTGTCCGTTTTCTCGCCCACACCTCCTCCTTTGACCCACTTTATCCCTGTTGGATCAGGGATTTTTTTCTATACTTGTGATGGGTACATTTATTTTCCCATTGAGCGTGGATAGGATGTTAGATTTTTTCGTCACTAGGTGTATGTCTTGTTTTTTTCTTTCTTTTTTTGTATTGTTTAATTTGAATGTGCTATTACAGAGGAGACTTAATATCTTATACAGATTAGATGGACTGAGTTTAGCGGAGAACCAAAATTTTCATGTCTCTTAAAATGGTTACTATCAACTCTCAGGGATTAAATTCCCCATTTAAAAGATCCTATTTTTTGAGATGTTAACTAAAGAAAATATTGATATAGCTTTTATTCAAGAAACTCACTGACTGCTGGGACATGACAAAGGTCTATGGAAATATAAAAAAATTCCTTATATATTTACATCCTCCATGATCGATAAAAAAAACGAGGAGTTGCAATAATTATTTCAAATAAGATTAAGTTTGAGTACATACACCATGAGTCCGATCGAGCAGGTAGAAGACTGATCTTAATATGTCGATTCAATGATATTGAATACACACTGGGGAACCTCTATGCTCCTTCAGAAGGGTCTGTTAGATTTCTTAACTCCTCAGTAGATGCTATATCCAAAATTCATTAAGGTCTTTTGTTAATTGCCGGAGATTTAAATTGTATTGCAGACTTCTTAAAAGATAGAAAATCTAGCTTTAAATGTAAATATGACTCTCGTTTAAAGACCAAAGCTGATTCTTTTTCCAATGCTCTCTTTAACTTGGGTCTTTATGATGTTTGGAGAGTGCAACATCCAAAGGAAAAGGATTATACCTTTTTCTCAGCAATGCATCAGTCATACTTTCATATCAATTATTTTTTAATGCCAGGTCAATCCATAGAGATGTGCTACACTTCTAGGCTGGGGAACAACTCATGGTCAGACCATGCTCCAGTATATATTACTTTAAAAGACAACCCTCATTATAAATCCCGTTTTACTTGGAGATTAAACAAATCACTCTTAAAAACAGAAGAAGATAAGCTAGAATTAATCGACCAGGTTAAAACATTTTTAGAACACAACGATAATGGACAAATTTCTGATTTTACACTATGGTGCTCTATGAAATGTGTTCTTAGAGGCTATTTCATTAAAAAAGGTTCGTGGTTTAAAAAGAAAAAAGGGTTGGCTTTAACTGATCTCTATATAAAACTACCTAATTTAGAAAGAGAGAATAAACGATCTCCGTCCATTGTGCTCTCGAGACAAATAAACGAGATTCAATCTTTCATTTTGAATAATCTTAATACCAAAACTAAACCTATACTCTCTAAACTGAAAAGTCAGTAGCATTACAGTAATAATAGACTGGGGAAATAATAATAAGTTAAAATTTCAGAATCAACAAACCAGAATTAAAAAAATATATTATAATGGAGAAACTTGTGTTTCCCCTCTTCAAATAGCGAACGCCTTCAAGTCTTACTATAAACAATTGTATAATCTTCCTAAATCACTCTTAAAAACAGAAGAAGATAAGCTAGAATTAATCGACCAGGTTAAAACATTTTTAGAACACAACGATAATGGACAAATTTCTGATTTTACACTATGGTGCTCTATGAAATGTGTTCTTAGAGGCTATTTCATTAAAAAAGGTTCGTGGTTTAAAAAGAAAAAAGGGTTGGCTTTAACTGATCTCTATATAAAACTACCTAATTTAGAAAGAGAGAATAAACGATCTCCGTCCATTGTGCTCTCGAGACAAATAAACGAGATTCAATCTTTCATTTTGAATAATCTTAATAGCAAAACTAAACCTATACTCTCTAAACTGAAAAGTCAGTAGCATTACAGTAAAAATAGACTGGGGAAATAATAATAAGTTAAAATTTCAGAATCAACAAACCAGAATTAAAAAAATATATTATAATGGAGAAACTTGTGTTTCCCCTCTTCAAATAGCGAACGCCTTCAAGTCTTACTATAAACAATTGTATAATCTTCCTAAATCTACAAACTCTCTAATTGGTATGACAATGTTTCTAGATAGTCTTAATCTTCCGAAACTTTCTAAAAATAAGATTCTTAGACTGAACCAACCTTTCTCTACTACAGAAATATCGGCTGTTATAAAAGATCTAAAAAATGGGAAAGCTTCAGGTCCTGATGGTTTTTCTGCTTTATTTTATCAGATCTTAGACCCAACAATTTCTCCTATGCTTATGAAAATATATAATTCTATAGGAGATGGGGTTAAATTTCCATTGGAGATGATGGAAGCTTCCATTACACCTATCCCAAAACCAGGAAAAGATCCATCCCTAGTAGGTAATTACAGACCAATTTCTCTTATCAATCTAGATGTTAAAATCTATTCTAAAATTTTAGCTCTTAGATTAAGTTCAGTTATTTATAATCTTATACATATAGACCAAGCAGGCTTTATGCCTGATAGATAGGGTGAAGAAAACACCCGCAGAATTTTTAACATCATTGAATTTATTCATACAAACAAATTACCCTCAGTAATACTGGCTCTCGATGCAAAAAAAGAATTCGATAGAGTTAACTGGGATTTCCTAGTTCAAACCTTAAGTGCATTTGGGATAAATGGATTTTTTAAAGACTTCACTCAAGCATTATATATTAATCCTAGAGCAAAAATAAAAGGATCTTTTTTAGATTCTGATTTCTTTAATATATCCAATGGAACCCGGCAAGGATGTCCATTGGCTCCGTTGTTATTTGCTCTATCTATAGAACCTTTTGCTGCTTTTGTTAGAATTTCCCCAGATCTTTTTGGTATCAACATTAATGACTTAAATCATCGGATCACTTTATATGCTGATGATATATTGTTAACTTTTTCTTCTCCGATGAAATCTGTGAAATCCTTCTTGGATGGGGTACACAGATTTGGGTTATTTTCAAACTATACCTTAAATCTAGCCAAAACCCAGATTTTACCTATGCACCTCTCTGATTCTCAGATATTTTCCTTGTGTGCAACACTTCAAATTAATAAAGCTTCGGAAAATATAGACTATCTAGGAATTAAGATAAATCCAAAACTTAGATTAGTTGCCACGACAAATCATGAAAAACTTCTACACGATCTTAAATCACTATTAACACAATGGGGTAGGATTGAGGTCTCTTGGTTAGCCCGGATTAATATCTTGAAAGCCTATATTGTTCCTAAAATATTATATTTGTTCAGAATGATTCCATTTAGAGTTTATAACCTTCTTTTACTTCAATACGATAGACTTTTTTCTCATTTTGTCTGGGCTGCCAAAAAGGTTAGACTCCCTACTGAACTCCTGAAAAAGACCTCAGATCAGGGTGGTTTAGGCTATCCCAATTTACGTAATCTTTACAATGCCTCAAGGATTGCTCACATGCTGGCTTGGCGTTTTGCGAGTAATGTTCATCCTCCTTGGTATGAAATTGAGAGATTTAATTGTGACAATCAAGATCCTTCCTTATTATTCTGGATACCACAACTTCAGTTTAAAACACTTAATATCTCTAGCCTAATTATAAAAGACATTATGTATACATATTATAAAATAAAAAACAATATTTAGCAGGAATAACTGTATTTCAAAAAAATTTCCTTTAGAGATTTTGAGTCTGTTGCTTCCTGATCTTTCAGTTATTAACTGGAAACTAGCTGGTATTGATAAGGTTGGTGGTCTCTACCAACAGAATTCTTTGATCTAATTTTCCTCCCTTTCTGATAAATTCAGATTAGTCTCAAAAGAAATCACATAGATGGTATGTAAAATTTAACCCTCTTAAGGGATCTTTGTGTTGACGATGTCAATCCGCAATACCCACCTACATATCTGGTGGGAGTGCGATTCACTTATTGAATATAAAAAATTAATCTCTACTATTTTACTTAAATTGTTTGGTTCACTAATAACGATTTCTCCTCAAATGTTTCTTTTTCATATTGATTTACCACTTTCAAGGAAATTCGATCAATTCCTATGTATTAATGTTCTATTAGCTTTTAAGCTCTCACTAGCAAGATATTGGAGACAACAGGTTTTACCATCATGGCCAGAGGTTAGAGCACAAATAGACTTTCAAGCTATATCAGAAAAAGCTATTTATTATATTATGAATAGAGGGATGGATACCTTTTGACAGTATTTGGTCTCGTTGGTATATTTTTAAGGCTGATAGAGAAATACAAGATATTCAATGAAGTATTAAACATGCAGTACCAGTTATATAGTCTTTCCTGAAGAGTTGATCTATACTAAATCGTGTTTCTCCGCTTCTTGGTACCATTTTATGATACGTTCTCCTTATGTGTTTTTTTTGTTGTTGTTGGTTTTTTTTTTCTGCATAACCCAATTATAACTGTTTGCATACTTATTTACTTGTTTTATTTAGTCTTTTTTTGTTTCTTCTGTGGCTGTTACTTGTCATTTGATGATGTTTTTCTTCATGTCTTCGTTTCATTGTCTTTGTTTATATTCATGTTAAAAAAAGAAATAATTAGAAAGAATATATAAACAAATATTTGTTGCCAATATATACCGTATTGGCTCGGATATAGGCCGCACCCGAATATAGGCCGCACCCTAAAAGTTAGGTGCTTTTTTAAAGAAAAAAATTTCTTACTAGAAAAAAAACACTTACATATGCTGCCATTCTGCCCCGCGAGATATGCTGCTACTCTATCCCCCCCTGAGATATGCATTCTGTCCCCGAGATGTGCCCCCTGAGATATGCCGCCACTCTACCCCCCCTGAGATATGCTGCCATCTGCCCCCAAGAGGTCCCCCCTCCCCCTAGACTTACCAGTGCAGACTCTCGGGGTCTTGCAGGGCCGGCGGGGGACAGCTATTCAACTTCCGGTGCTGGCACTTCCAGCGTGGGAAGTGCCGGCAAGGAAGATTGTTAGCGTACATCGCGCAGACGTTCACCGGCTGCAGCGCTGCAAGCGTTAACAACCTCCGCTGCTGGCAAGTCTGCACAATGCGCTTAGACAATCTCCCGTGCCGGCACTCCCCCCGTGGGAATTCCCGGCAAGGGAGATTTTAAAGCACATCATGTGGACGTGCCGGCAGCGGAGGTTGTTTATGCTTGCATGACCGCTGCCAGTGAACGTCTGCGCGATGCGCTTAGACAATCTCCTGTGCCGGCACTCCCCCCGTGGGAAGTGCAGGCAGGGGAGGCTGTCAGAGCCTATCGGAGAGTAGGATACAGGTCCCCTGCACCGCTGCGGGGGATCTGTATCCTAACCCCGCTGCTATATTCGGTGTCTAGCGCCCGACGCCCGGGACATGCAGTCCTGGGCGCCGGGCGCTAGACACCGAATATAGGCCGGAAAAAAGTGCGGGCCTATATTCGAGCCAATACGGTATATAAATATTGGACCCTGTTGCCAATTTATTTTATAGTGAAAAAATTGAACCCTACCCAAGCATTTCCTTGGGGCCCCGCTCAATGCTCCCTTGCATGCAATCGCTCCCTCCGCTACCACACCAAAAACAAAAAATATATATTTGCCACACTGACTGCAGATCAGGGGAAGACAGTGAAAGTCAGTCCTGCACTGTGACATTGAGAGGTCCTCTCCCCTGTAATCATCCCCAGAGTCCCTTTGTCCCCTCATTAACTAAACCATACCGCTCTTTTACTTACACCCCGTTGTTCAGGTATAGATCAAATAAACAACACATGGAAACAGCACATGCAACTGAATAAGATAAATAAAACTTGTATTTTCAGGTCTACATAAATAATGTATGCATCATGTCCTACCCAGGCTGCGGAGCTGCATATCTCGTTCTTGCTTTAGTTTCCATGTTTTGCTTCGATCCATTCCTGGAATTCCTTTTGCTCTGTTCTGATCTTCCATTCCTTGCTTCTGCTTCAGCTCTTTGCCTTTGCTTTGTATCCTTTATAAGGTGTGCCCCTCCCATGTGTTTGTCTCAGTCTGCAGTCTAAAGGTATGTCTCAGTGCTATGTGTTTGGATTTCATGTTTGTTTCGTATCTTTGTCAGCAGGGATTAGCGTTAGGACCCACCGTCATTGGAGTACTTTGGCGTAGTGGTGGGCTAAGCATATTATGGCCATATGATGTGACGGAATCTCCAATAGTTATCAAACAGTCCTAGGCTAGTTTCTGTATTTATGTGTGTCAGTCTGTCCTGTATCCCCGGCAGCGGGGTGTCCTGTCCTGTATCCCCGGCAGCGGGGTGTCCTGTCTCATATCCCCGGCAGCGGGGTGTCCTGTCTTGTTCCCTGTTGTGCCCTGTGTTATGTATATCTTGTCTGGTTATGTTTATTCCTTGTCTTGTTCACTGTTGTGCTCAGTTGTTACTGAGTTATGGTCTGGTTATGTTTCGTGCCTGGTCTCCCTATCCCTTGCTTGTTATGTGTCTGCTATAGTTCTCTGCTTAGCTTCCATTCTCCCAGCCTGCAGCATCCCGCACATGAGTCCTGTGTGCTGTCTCATGCCTGTTCCAGGGTGCCTGCAGGATATCACGTAGTTTCATTTTGGACTTCATCTGCTGCTATGTCAGGGCGCTGGTGTGTGGCTGCACAACCCTAGATACTTAACACCCAGGTGAGTGTGGTCACCCTGCAACCAGGCCCTGTCCAACTCCACTACTGCACCGTAACTCCTGCATACAATCTTTGGGCGCGCTGGGTTCACTCAGTCATCGGCGTGGACCTGGTTCCTTACAGTATGGAAACATAGCATTGCAGGTATAAACCAACAGAACACACAAACCCAGCATTGCAGGTATAGATCAACTGGAAATCACATGTACACTTAGCACTGAAGGTATAGATCACATAAACAACACATGGAAACAGCACTCCAGGTATTGATCAACTGAATAAGACATACAAATCCTATATTTGCAGAATAACACAAAACCCAGCTTTGCAGGTATATCAATTGGAAATTACATATAAACTCTGCATTAAAAGGTATAGATAACCCCCCTAAATTTCAGGCATAGATCACAGGTTGCACACCCCAAAGCCAACCCTGGCATCCACATTGCCCACATAGAACCTGACCAGCACCCAAATACACATACATAGGACATGCCATCTTTGTCGCCAAACAGCCCAGCATGAGTCAACTTTGTCCTCAAACAGCTGAACGTACGCCATGTTTGTCCCATAAACACACTACCTGTGCCATCTTTGTCCCTATTGCCTAAACACCCTGCCTATACCACCTTGCTTTTTTGACAAATCAACAATACACTTATGATTCACAAACACTTTTACAGTCACTCACTAATTCACACAATCATTTATTCTTTCACAAAAATTATTTACACATATTCATTAATGCATCCACACATTAATCCATTCATTCTGTCTTTCATTTATTTCAATATTCTTGTCACCCTCCTCTCTCCCTATCTACCCCCTCTTCCTATCTACCCCTTTCCCTCCCTATCTACCCTCTCTCTCTCCCTATCTACCCTATCTATCAATGACAAGTAAGTTCTAGCAGCTAAGATGGTATGCTTCTCTGAAGAAGTGGGTTTTGAGATGTTTCTTAAATGTTGGTAGGGAAGGTGAAAGCTGAAGGTTCGTTGGGAGTAGATTCCAGAGATACGGGGCAGCTCGAGTGAAATCTTGTAGATGGGAAAAGGAAGAGGTGATAAGTGAGGAGGAGAGCCTTAGCCCATGGGAAGAACGTAGGGATCAAGTAGGAGAGTATTTGCTTATGAGGGCAGGAATGTATGGAGGAACAGTATTATGGAGGGCCTTATATGTTAGTTACAGGATTTTAAATTTAATTTGAAAGGTAATTGGGAGCCAGTGGAGGGTTTCACAGAGTGGGGAAGCAGAAGAGGAGCGACGTGCAAGCAAGATAAACCTAGCAGCAGTATTTAGGACAGACTGTAGAGGGGAGAGTCGAGACAGTGGAATGCCAACCAGAAGAGTGTTTCAGTAGTCAAGACGGGAAATAAGTCAATGAACCAGAGTTTTTGTGGATTCTTGAGTGAGGAATGGGCGGGTACGAGAGATGTTTTTTTTAGGTGCAAGCGGCAGGATCTGGCGAGG
This sequence comes from Spea multiplicata, assembly GCA_009364415.1. Classification (NCBI taxonomy): domain Eukaryota; kingdom Metazoa; phylum Chordata; class Amphibia; order Anura; family Pelobatidae; genus Spea; species Spea multiplicata. The sequence goes on along the minus strand of VKOC01032666.1, from coordinate 150 downwards.
GACTGAATGTGAGGGATGAAGGAAAGGTTAGAGTCAAGGATGACCCCAAGGCGCAGGTTAGTAGGAGAGATAGTCGTGTTGTTAATGGTGATAGAGAAGTCAGGAAGTGGAGTGGAAATGGAGGGAGGGAAGATAATGTGTTCAGTTTTA
>VKOC01032665.1:0-15001 GCA_009364415.1 Spea multiplicata | reverse complement strand
ACTATACATTATACCGGGCACCTCACCGATGTAACTATACATTATACCGGGCACCTCACTGTATATTGTAGTAAATGTGTTTTTTACAATCTACGCTGGGATCTAGGAAGCTATAAGCGCAGTTATTCCAGCCGTAAAATATGTTATAAAAAGACAGCAGACTATTGTTTTTTTATACTATAAATTACACATTTTGTACCCGGTTTTATTGTTCGAGGTCAGAGACTGGTATATTCCGGGTCACTCTGAGCTGTATACAGGGGCCACTATGCTACACTCCAGGTGATACAATGCTCTATACACCATCGTATTTAGGTAATCCACTAATATATATATACTGTACATATATACTTATATATAGGGAAGCCTGAATACAGTGTGTGATTATACAAGGTGTGGATATTATGCTAAATAAATTGAGCATGCGCGCCGTGCATCAGGGTACTTAACTGTTCATAAACTGAAAGGCATATCTCCCTTGTGTTATATGTCTAATTGGCCAGACAGATCCCCAACCCACTCCAAATACCCCACTTTTGGGCAGGCTGATTAATACATTGGGGTATTTCTACAATACATAGACTTTTCTGAAGGCACAATGTTTGCAGGTGGGGTGAGGATTTGGGTGCTGGGTTCTGTGACGGGCACTGGAGGGTATTAAATCCCAATTTACTGCCTTAACCCTGGCATCTGTATAATCCAGAACCTGCATGCAGGGACATGAAAAGCCACTCCCAAGGGATGCAGTATGGTAACAATATTGGAATGAAATCAATATGGGGCACACACACTGGATTTAGACCCTGCAAATAAGACTGGGAGGGAGTGCAGGGGCAATTAGATCCCAGTGGGAGGCAATTGCAGTGCGCTGTGAGCACTGGCACTAGTGGAGTACTGCAGTGCATTAGGGCAATTGTTGGTGGCAGTGTACGGTGATGACGTGTAGTTATATGCAATCAGGGGCAGTTTCATTTTATTGTGAAGTAGTGATGTCACACCATGGGGGTCAAAAGAGGGGCTATTTATAATACCATGTCTGCTAATAACTCCATCCTACGCTATACATCGAGTACAAAGCCCAGGGCGGTACCCTGGGTCGCAGAGCTTACACTCACACAATGAAAGGCAGAGAGCTGAGTGTGACCAGTATCTGTTTATTATAAAATAACTTACATCCAGTCTGTGTCCTGACAGCAGCCCCACGACACTCCGCGGGTCACATTCCTCGACACAAAATCTTTGGCTTGAAAGCACAGCTCAGTAACTCAGTCTGGTGAGGGAGGGGTTAATGGTGCTCAGGAACACGCGTGGCAGATCCACACAAGAGGATTAACAACAGCCAGAAATAACACGGGGTAGAACACAAACTCCGAGTCCTTACCTGATAATAAACCTATACAGGGGCTACCTACACATAATGGGGACTTCAGTCCCATCCCAGGGGGTGGCCCCCAGTCCGGGTAGGAGCCTAGTCCCGGGTTGGGGCCCCTGGCTGCCCTCATGGTCCTGCACAGTAGTAGTTGAGAAAGGGCTTAGTCTCTGGACGGAGTCCCAGGCTGCCCTCATTGTCCTGCACAGTACTAGTTGAGGCAAGGCTCGGTCTCTCGGCAGGGCTTCTAGGCTCTGCCCTCGTTCGCGGTCCTCCTTGTCCTGCACAGTAGTAGTTGAGGCAGGGCTCAGTCACTCGGCAGGCTGTGCCCTCACTCGCTGTCTTCCTTGTCCTGCACGGTGGTGGTCGAGTGGTTGTAAAGCCCCTGGGCCATGAGGTGCAGGGCCAGTCCGTTCTTGAGCCCCGTGGCCTTTTTGATCTTCGCCCTTTTGTTCTGAAACCAGATCTTGATCTGGGACTCGTTGAGGTTGAGCTCCTGGGCCAGGGTCTGCCGCCTCTGCTCCGTGATGTACCGGTTCGCCTGAAACTCACTCTTCAGCCTCTGCAGCTGCTCCGCGGTGAAGGCTGTGCGGGGCCTCTTGTCCTCCTTCTCATTTTTCTTCTTCTTCAGCTTCCTGGTCCGGGGTCCTAGATGCAGAAAAGGGGTTAATATGTTTTCAATCGGGGCAGATTATTCATTTCTGATAAACAACATTACTCTATATATATATAATTAGTTTTATTATTATTATCATTATTATTATAATTATTATTAGTATTATTACCACCTCCACTAGATCCCACGTCTAGTGCCAATAACAGTCTCTCGATTTCTTAAGAAGAATGATGGCTTAAATTCCTCCCCACGCTCCTCGAGCTTTTTTTAATTAGAATGTTTAATTATCTTTCATTTTAATTATAATGGAATCTATAGCATACCCCCCCCCCCCGGTAAACAATATAACGAAATAATAAAATATTCAAACTCTCAGACTCCCGATATATTTAATGAGTTCGGTCGATTTATGAGGTGAGTTTAACGAAAGAGTTAGCTCACTATATTATTATTATTATATTATTATTATTATTATTATTATTATATTATTACTGTTGTTATTATTTTTATCGTTACTGTTTATAAATATAATTATATAATATATATTATCAATCTATTGATTGTCAATGAATATACATCAGTCTCTCTTTAAAACATTTTATTTTTGTGATTTGCCCTTTTCCGTTAATTTCATGAATAAGAGGATGGACCTTGATCGCGATATTCGGGATTATTCTCCGTGATATTGGGGATTATTCCTCGCGATATTCGGGATTATTCCACGATATTTTCGAGATTGTTCCACGCGAATCACATTTTACACAATTGTCTTAATTTCGTTTTGTTTTCTCTAAGTAATTGAGAATTCATAAATTATATCCCTTATCCAGTTATAACCTTTAGTTCCCTTATACCGACTAAACTGTTTATGATCGTTACACATTTTATTTCGCTCATATAATGTTAGATACATTGGGGTATCGCTCATATAATGTTAGATACATTGGGGTATCGCTCATATAATGTTAGATACATTGGGTATGGCTCATACTCGCTCATTATAAGTTAGAATACATTGGGGTATCGCTCATATAATGTTAGATACATTGGGGTATGCTCATATAATGTTAGATACTTGGGTAATCGCTCATATAATGTTAGATACATTGGGGTATCGCTCATAATAATGTTAGATACATTGGGGTAATCGTTCTCATATAATGTTAGATACATTGGGGTATCGCTCATATAATGTTAGATACCATTGGGTATCGCTCATATAATGTTAGATACATTGGGGGTATCGCTCTATCAATATTTAGATACATTGGGTATCGCCATATAATGTTTAGATAGCATTGGGGGTATCGCTCATATAATGTTAGATACATTGGGGTATCGCTCATAAAATGTTGTACACATTGGAATATCGCGTATATAATGTATATTGTTTATACCTCTTAACACATTATGCCTCTTACACCGTTAATTCTCAATATTCTTTTTATATCGCTCATACGATTTATAAGAATGATATCCCTTACATCCCTTTTACCGCTCGGCAAGATCCACAAAACCGATCGCAACGAGAACACAATGAAAACGGACACACAAATGCCTGGGGCCGACTGAGCTCAGGGGCCCCAACGCACGAATCATTTCTAATGTTTCCCTGATAATGATAAATAAGAATCAATGGGGAATTCTTTTTATTCGTTTTGGAAAATAATTTGCATAAATCGCAGCGTTAAACTTGCAAACGAATAAAAGATACCCGGAATGTGTAAAGCATGAAATAGTGTCTAGACCTGCCCCCGGAATGCGTGAAACGTGAAACAAAGTGCCCGCAATTACCCCGGAAAAACAGCTGGGAGCTCCATATATACATCACCTGATAATAAGTAACCGTGTATATCTCATAGTATGTGTGTATCCTTTAATATGTGTATATAGTTACAGTATACATCCCATAATATGTGTGTATCTGATACAGCATACATCCTATAATATGTGTGTATACAGTTACAGTATATATCCTATATATGTTTATTGTTACAATAGATATAGTATATAATATGTGTGTATCTGATACAGTATACATCCTATAAAATGTGTATATAGGTACAGTATACATCTTATAATATGTGTACATGGGTACAGTATATATCCAATCATATGTGTGTATCTTGTACAGTGTATATATCCTATGTGTGTATAGATACGGTATATATATCCTATAATATGTGTGAATTCGGTACAGTATATATATATATATATATAATCTTATTATATATTTGTATCTGGTACAGTATATATCATATGTGTTTATAGAAACGGTATATATATATATATATATATCCTATAATATGTGTGAATTCAGTGCAATATATTTCCTATAAGATGCCTGAAAACACGCAATCTATAGGTATCATTTTCTTGGAGATCTATATAGAAAGAGGGCATGTGAGCAGTACACACAAAGCAGCTTATCAGGTACACAGTGTACAAATTGTGCACATATTCCTCTGAATAGTTAACATCTGCAATATATATATATATATATATATACACAAATAAAATACACACACATCACACATATATATATATTTGTGTGTAATGTAAAGTGGTACATATATATTTATTTGTGTGTATTTATTGCGTGCATAAGACCACACAGACAAATTGGATGTACACATTCACATATAATAAAAGATATATATATATATATATATATATATATAAATACATATATAATATATATAAATACATATATTAATATATATATATAAAAGCATATTTATACAGGAATACAAATATATATAAATATAACAAATACGTTTACAATTATTCCAGAAATTCCCCAGATTTGTCAATTTCACGAATAATCAGTCGATAATTTAATGTTTTATGTATTTCGTTGCATTGAAACCCCCCAAAATATCCTGGGCTCTGTGAGCGCGGACAGACAGACAGAGGCCGGACAGACTATTACCCTCTGCTGTGTGATATTACCCCATCCCGCCCTGATGCGGGTATAAATCGCTGACACACTCCTGCATCAAAACGAAAGAGAATCCGATTTATTTCCACAAAATTCATTGATCAAAATCAGGTGATTTAATCTAAAAACACAAATACAACGCAAACACCGCGAATTAGCGTCAAATCCATAAAGATTACAAAATATGGAAAAATAGCCATTTCACTTTAAATTCGTAGATTTAGAAAAAAATGTATGCGTTTTTACTATTACTATTATTATTTATAATACATATAACAGTCATGTTACATATGAATGAACAGTAACAGGTCCATATATATATATAACCTGCTGCCATATGATATATACCTTTAGTTTCCTTCTAACTCTCTGTCAGCCTGACATATATATAAATACATACATCGGAACAGTATAGGCAGAATATGTGCGTGTTGGCACCTATGTACAGAATACACTAAATACTATGGGTTTTTTGTCATTTTCCTGTATATTATTTAAAGTCCATTGACATTTTATCCACATTATTTGATAATCTGCCTGAAAATAAATTGGTGGTGAACACCTACATAACCTGGGTCATCCTATAAACAGCATATTGCGTGTATATAAATCCAGCTCAGCGATATATAAAGCGGTCTATAAACATACAAAATGGAGTTACAGTAACTTCAAAAAACCTTATACACGGGGTTTATACCGATGTGTATGTCCTAATTTATTTATAATATATATTATAACATATAGACCCAAACACACTCCTTCATAACAAGTGATACTGATTTATCTAAAATCATTTTATATATGAGGCATTTATACGCCGTGTACCATGCGAATTATTATGTATACAGTCCTTCGTTACATTATACTGGGCAGGTAAATAAGGCTGTATATATACTTTTACACTGCTTTCGGTCAGTATATATCATTTACGATTTTATATATACACTTTTCCATATACATATATTATATATATACGTATTTCTCCTGTGTGTGTAAATAAATATGTATATATATATATCTCGATATATATGCACTATCGTTTTCTGTGTACGTGTCACGGTATCCTGTAACGGACGTTTATGCTCTGATTATTTAGGGGTTTTTTTCATATAAAGCGATTTATTTTGTCAGCCCCGAATGCCGGTATTGACTCCGCTCACAGCACCCGTATATACCGCTCTGTGCAACAGTGCGCCCAGTACAAGGCGAACCGGCTCCCGGGAAATCCACGCATCGCTCGCTACCAACTCCCCGCGCAGGAGTAAAAATCAAGGTAAAAAGTGCAGATTGTAGGAGTGATTCTGGAGCAGAAGATTGGGGTCATCGCGGTGATTATGGGGTCTCTGGGTGATTATGGGGTCTCTGGGTGATTATGGGGGCCCCTGATCGCTCACTTACCTGAGGACGGTCGGTCCGAGTAGCGGGTGCAGTACACCCAAGCTGGCCACACCAGAGGATCAGCCTTGTTAGTTGGGGTCACCGGGGGCCCCACCAGGAGCAGGCCAGGGTTGGACGCGTCTGAAGGGGTGTCGGAGTCCGGGCTGGGGGTGGGGGTGTTGTTGCCCCCCCGGGGGTGCAGGGGGTTGACATTCTCCCTCCCGGGAGGCTCCTTTCTGCACCCAAAATCCGGCCTCAGGATGTTGTCGATGAAGAAGTTAGTGGTCCTATGTGTGGGGGGCGCAGGGGCCCCGGGATCCGGCTCACTGGGTGCACCTGGACTGTGCTCTGTCTGCTCCTCCATGACAGGGTTCCCTAGGGTCCGCTTCTGATCTGTTTCACCCCAACGGTGAATTCTCAGCAGCACCCAGACATCACTCACTGGGGCCCCTGGGTCTCTCGCCTGGGGCCCCTCTCGCTCGATCTCTCTCAGACTGGTGCCCCTGTCCTTGGGTCTCTCAACCTGGGGCCCCCTCACTGGGTCTCTCTCAGACTGGGACCCCTCTCTCTGGGTCTCTCTGTCTGGGGCCCCTCTCTCTGGGTCTCTCTGTCTGGGGCCCCTCTCTCTGAGTCTCTCTCTCTGACACTGATTCTCTCTCTCCCTCTATCCCCACTTCTTCTGCTGCGGCCGGAAGCACGTGAACCTGGGCCACGTGTGAGCAGCCAATCAGAGGCTAGGGTTGCGCCTGTTGTGTCAGAAGTCGGCCAATATGAGCCCAGGATCCAGGAGCTAAATATTTGGAAGAGGGTGGAGAGGTGTGCCAGTGTCTGAACACATACAACACATACAACAACCATACAACATATAATACATACAACACATACAACACCCATACAACATATAATACATACAACACATATAACAACCATACAACATATAATACATACAACACATACAACAACCATACAACATATAATACATACAACACATATAACACACACAACATATAATACATACAACACATACAACACCCATACAACATATAACACATACAACACATATAACACACACAACATATAATACACATACAACATATAATACACATAACATACATAAAACATATAACATATATAACACACAGACAACTCATGTAACTGTGACTTAACCCTTTCACTACCAGGCTGGCTGAGAATGCACCTGCAGAAAAGAGCCAACAGCGCAGAATCCGTTATATTCCCGATAACTACCCCCAGCTGGGAAAGAATTGTCAGGAGAGGCAGGTAGGAGACAGGATGTGCCCCACAGATCAGGCACGGATCGCAAATACGATATTTAGTAAATACGGGAGATATAAGAGAGGATTCCCGGGCATTCACAGTAAATGCGGGCACCTTCCGTAGGGACAGCCCGAGTATATACTTATTAACACTGTATTTTAACCGGGTAATACTGGGAATTTATACTCTGTATTTATACCGAGTATTTATTCTGGGTAGCAATGTGTAATAATAATTACGTACAATACTGTGCATTACTGTGTAACAAAAATGGATAATACCGCATAAAACGCTTATACAATACCGTGTAATAATACTGTAAAATAATACAATACAATACTGTATAACAATGTGTAATAAAACTATATAATACTGTATAATAATACAATGCAATAGTGTATAATACTATATAATAATACTTTATAATAATGTAAAATAAAATGCAATACTGTATAACTATGTTTAATAATAATATATAATACTGCATAATATTACTATATAATATTGTTTAATGCTATATAATATTATACAATGCAATAGTCTATAATAATGTGTAATAATACTATATGATACTGCATAATGTGTAATACCATAATACTGTGTAATAACGCTATATAATAATACTATATTATATTGGATAATACTGTATAATAACACTTTATAATACTGCGTACGAATACTGCATAATACTGTATGTTAATACCATAATACTGTATGTTAATATCATAATACTGTGATATAATACTGTTTAATAATATACTATTGTACTATTGTATAATACTGTACAATAATGCTATATAATACAATACTGTAAAATGTGTAATTACACTATATACTGTATAATATACTACATAATATTGTATATATTACTGTGTGATAATGCTGTATGATAATTTGATATAATACTGTAAATAATACTTTATAATACTGTTTAATAATACTGGATAATAATACTATATAATAATGTGTACTAATGCCCTTTAATACTGTATAATATTATGGTGTTTTTGTGTGATAATACTATAACACTATAAAATGTGGTAATAATTCTAAGCAACACTGTATAGTCTGTGTAATGCTGTAGAATACTATATAATATTGTGTAATAAGAATGTATAATAAGGCTATATAATGCTGTATACTACCGTGTAATAATAGTACGAAATAATGCTGAAGAAGCCCTGTGATACTGTATACTATTGTTTAATACTCTGTAATGATACTTAGTTATACTGTATACTATTGTTTAATACTCTGTAATGATACTTAGTGATACTGTATACTATTGTTTAATACTCTGTAATGATACTTAGTGATACTGTATAATCCTCTCTGTCGCAGTGTGGAATGAACCCGCACAAAATAATAAAATAGAGATCACAAAATAAACCGAAATGCACATTATTAGTCCAAACTAACGCTCAACATATACACGCATTTATTTATACCTGAAATGCCCTCTATAGCGTTCAGTATAAATTAAATAATCATCCCAAATACCCTCCATCTCCATAAAGCGCTCAGGAATCATTATATAAAACTCCACAATATACAGCGCCCTGCGTATAATCCAAATGCCAGGCACCCCCCATTTACCCCTCAATAAATTGCATACAACGATCCAAATACCCCCTGTGCCGATCCAGCGCGGAATACTTAGTAATAGCCCAAGATATATTGTATCACTAATGTAGCGATATAACATAACGATCTCGTTACTCACTATCCCGATATAGAGCTCTAAATCACGCATACTACACATTATCCTCATATAGCGCTCAGTATACTCATTCTCCCGATATGATGCTCAGAATATAATCACGAATTGATCAGATAAAGCTGATGTGCCGCTCAGTATATGGAATATAATAACCAGAAATCAGCATATAATAATAATAGTAATAATAATAATAATAGTAATAATAATAATAATACTCGAAATCCCCGTGAAGTGCTGTGGGAATACTCCGAAAATAATGAATACTGCCCCGAATACCCGAATATAGCGTGACTGAGAACCAGCCGGACCCCCGCATTACATTACATACAGCGTTATAGGGGGCATACAAGAGTGAATAGGGGGCACAAGTGAATCCCCAAAACCTTCTCACATTTAGAGACCTACACACACTATGCACACACTCTCCATTCATTATACACACACTCTACATACAACATACAGACTCTGTACACACATTATACACACACATACTCCACATACATTATACACACACATACTCCACATACATTATATACACACATACTCCGTATACATTATACACACTATGCACACACTCTGCATACATTATACACACACTTTACATACATAATATACACACTATACATTATACACACAAACTCTACATACATTATACAAACACTTTGCATACATTATACACACACTCTACATAAAACACACAGACTATGTACACACATTATACACACACACTACATACATTCTACACACACTCTACACACAATATACACACATGTTACATACAATATGCACATACGTTACATACATTATTCACACTAAACATATATTACACACTCACTGTACATACAACATACACACTCTGTACATATAGTATAGACATTACACACACTATACATACATTATACACGCCTTACATACAGTATGCACACTACATACATTACACACTCGTTACAAACATGTTCTACACACTGTCTATGGTTCTCTATTTACTGTATTAACCGACATGCCCCTCAGTCACTCCCATCACTCGCAGCCACCGGTACTAACTACATGAACACCGCGCACAGGGGCAGAGAGAGCAAGGCAGACTGGGGTAACCCTCGTGAGACAGCCCTTCATACTGACAGACAGTCTGAGAAGAGACAGGGGTATTAATCTGGAGTGAGGGGCAATCAGCCGGGGGGGGGGCAGAGAGAAGATTGTCTTCTCAGGGGCAGGTTTAGACAGCCACTGGGCTCGGAGATAGACAGAGAGGCATCTCTGGAGTCAAATTCCCAGACAGAGAGTGCTGTGTGCTATACGGAGAGTGCTACGAGTTATAAAGGGAGTGCTGAGTCTTATACAGAGAGTGCTGGATGATGTACAGAGACTGCTGGGTCTTATAGAGAGTGCTGGGTGTTCTTATACAGAGAGTGTTGCAAGTTATGAAGGGGGTGCTAGGTGATGCGCAATACAGAGAGTGCTGGATGATATACAGAGAGTGCTGGATGATATACAGAGAGTGCTGGGTCTTATAGAGAGTGCTGGGTGTTCTTATACAGAGAGTGCTGGGTTTGTCAGAGGGGGCACACCCCCTCCCACTAATTTAATTAGGTGGGAAAGCAACAACGTGGGGGGCAACGTGATTCTGCTGTGGGGGAATTACGTGTGGGGGGGGGCAATATATATTTACCTAGGTGAGGGGGGGTTTAGACAGACAGTGTGCATGAAGAGCCTCTTTACCCCAGTCCGAGCCGCACATTTTGGGGTTAATGAAATTGTAATTAGCGGCGGTTGAGGGTCCCCCGGGGTATAACGGGGTCTCTTATCTCCAGCGCAGGAGCCGTCGGGGGAGATAATTTATACCGTTTAATTAGTCTCCATTCCGCCTGATGGGGTCAGAATAAAGCGGGGGTATTCATTAACCCCCCCCCCCCCCGACCCTCCACAAATGGCTTTATTGACGGCTGGACGCCGGTGATTCATTTCCCTTTCAGGCCGGGATACAGGTCAACGGGATGATGAAATGCCCCACGGGATCCACAATGTACTCCCACCCGAAGCCCCAAAGTGCCCCCCCTATGGTTCCACCCTTTACATGCCGACACACACTGTGATAGCTGGGGGGGGGGTAAGAGAGAGTTGGGGATTTAGAATAATATGGATAGGGAATGGTAACAGAAACAGTAAGAATTTTGCCCCTGTGGGGCACATAATACCCCAAATCTGGACTGGGGAAGGGGTATCCCAGCTGTATCTGCAAAATAGTTACCTGCTGTCACAAAACAGGAGAGAATTAATACTGCCCTTTCCTATGTATTATTACCTCCTGTTCACTAATACTGTCAGTAACTAGGAGGCAGGAGAAGCACAGATATTACATACAATATCCCCCCCCCCGGGTCACCTGCCTTCTTACCCTGAACTCGGGGCTCCTCCCATTGGATGACACCTGTTCATTGACATCTATCGGCCAATGTGAAGAAGGCTGGCAGTGACCCATTTATGCCAGTAGGGGGTGCTCTGTGCGCTCTCATGGATCAGCCGGATCTCCATCTGCTGTTTTATGCACATCCATGTACAGATCTCCACCTTGTGATTTACATATGTGTGTAAGGAGCTACATATCTGTACGACGCTTGCGGTGCCAGATTATGGTCAATACGCCTACAACCGTTTACATATCAGAGCCCAGCCTGAAAGATGCCCAGAGCCCCAGCATTAACATCAGGAAGTTAAACTTTGGCTCTCAGGAGTGGTCAGTATGGAGTGACTGCTGTCAGGTTGTACTAAGACATTTCTCCTCCACACCTGAGTATTTACAGAATTCAGAACACCTGCTGGTGGAGACATGTCTCGCTGGAGCGCCCCCCGCTGGTGGAGACATGTCTCGCTGGAGCGCCCCCGCTGGTGGAGACATGTCTCGCTGGAGCTCCCCCGCTGGTGGAGACATGTCTCACTGGAGCGCCCCCCGCTGGTGGAGACACGTCTCACTGGATCTCCCCCGCTGGTGGAGACATGTCTCGCTGGATCTCCCCCTGCTGGTGGAGACATGTCTCGCTGGATCTCCCCCCTGCTGGTGGAGACATGTCTCGCTGGAGCTCCCCCTGCTGATGGAGACATGTCTCGCTGGATCTCCCCCCACTGGTGGAGACATGTATCGCTGGAGCTCCCCCCGCTGGTGGAGACATGTCTCGCTGGAGCTCCCCCTGCTGGTGGAGACATGTCTCGCTGGAGCTCCCCCTGCTGGTGGAGACATGTCTCGCTGGAGCTCCCCCTGCTGGTGGAGACATGTCTCGCTGGAGCTCCCCCTGCTGGTGGAGACATGTCTCGCTGGAGCTCCCCCTGCTGGTGGAGACATGTCTCGCTGGAGCTCCCCCTGCTGGTGGAGACATGTCTCGCTGGAGCTCCCCCTGCTGGTGGAGACATGTCTCGCTGGAGCGCCCCCTGCTGGTGGATACCTGTCACCACCAGAACTTCTCCTGTTCATTCCATGAGCTGTCCAGACGACCTTCTTGTTGGTGAATATGTGCCATCACCAAAGGTTCCCTTTAGGCTATTTTACAACAAACTACTCTACATCAACCCCGTACAACACTGAACATGTCTACACAAAATATATTTATCCATTCTCTCTTAATTAACCCTATACACACTGTTACCAAGTCCCTCTCATTTAATCCCCACTGCAGAGTTCTGGAATACCTCTTCATTAACCCCTTCCACTACATTTTTATTAACCTTAACATCTTTCACCCATTACAAAAATCTCCCTCATTCGCACTCTGTATTCCCAAACAACCCCCAAACCACCTCCCAATACACCCAACTATTCTGTTACCAAACCACCCTTCATTAACCATTTAACTTTTAAACTGCTCTATGTTCATTTTTGTTGGGAACTGACGGCTAATATTGCCACCCAGTGTCAGATATAAGAATTTTATTTACATGGTTTTCACATTTTGGATTCTTACTGCAATATATGGTAACAATATACTGTTTGATATGGTAATATACTGTAATATAAATAGTTATATTATATTGTATATGATAATATACTGTAATATATGGTAATATGATACTGTATGATATAATAGTTTACTGTAATATTTCTTGATATAATGCCATATGATATAATATACTGTTATATATGTATAGTGATATTGTAGTATACTGTAATATATTGTAACATTATATACTTTATGTCAAGATACTGTAATACATACTGATATACTGTATGAAATGGTAATATACTGTAAAATATAGTGCTATTAAAGTTTTGTATTGGGTACTATTAAACTTTAATATTAGTTAATGATATACCGTAATATAAGGTTATATATATTAATATTATACTCAAATATACTCAAATACAGTTGATATATGTCCATATTATACTATAATATACTCTAGTATACTAAATATATCATGAGATATAGTGATATTAAACTTTTTCTCTTATACTGTAATACTAGGTAATGTTATGATGTCATATACTGTGATATATATACAGTAATATTATACTGTAATACACTCTAATACACTTGATATATAGTGATATAATGTAAGATATAGTGGTACTAAATATTATATGTATATATAATATATATATATATATATATATATAGCGACATTATGCTGTAATATACTCTAAGACACTATGTATGTATAAATATATATATATATATATATATATATTGAGATATTTTAAGATATGGTGATATTAAACTGTTAATATTATACTGTAATACGATACTGTAATATACTGTAATATGTAGTGATGTTATACTTCTATACACTTACTATAAACTCATATATAGTGCTATGTTACTTTTATACTGTAACACTAGTTGTAATATTATATACTATAGTGTTGTATATTAACATAGTGTAAAAGAAAGGGGATCTGTACATTGAGCTGGATAAATCACTAATATGAAGATAAAGGGGCAGCAATGTATTTTAGAGCCCACTAGATGGCGACATTTTACAAGGTTCCACCACTCCAGTAACCGGTTGTTTTAGTGACTCTGCTGTGATGGAAAAAGCTTTTTGTTCTATTAGGAAAGATATGCGCAAGCAACATATAGAAACCGGAAGGGTATATACATCTAGTCTGTGAATATTAACCCCTCGCAAGCAGAGGGATAACTAATCATTGTGATTATTAGAAAGCAGATTGTAAATTGACAATGACCTCAAAACGCGAAGAGTAACGAAAGCAAAATCTGCTTTAAAGGATGAAAATTAAATTTCACTAAAATGAAAGCGTAATATTCAAAACAGGATTAGATTACAAGTCAAAAGAGTGGGGAAAGTGGAACTCACCTTCGGTTATTTATCGTGTCGCACGTTTAGACTGGGATAAGCGCTAAATGCTCCTTTAAGGAGAGAATGAGAGAGCACATTTGGGCCATCCAAAAAGAGCAGGGCCCGCCTCTCCTTTGTCCTAGTTTGTTATTGTATGTGTTATTGTATGTGTTTTTCTGTGTGTTATTGTATGTGTTACTGTATGTGTTATTGTATATGTTATTGTATGTGTTTTTCTATGTGTTTTTCTATATGTTATTGTATATGTTATTGTATGTGTTACTGTATGTGTTATTGTATGTGTTATTGTATATGTTATTGTATGTGTTTGTCTATATGTTATTGTATGTGTTATTGTATATGTTATTGTATGTGTTTTTCTATGTGTTTTTCTATGTGTTATTGTATATG
>VKOC01032664.1:0-21428 GCA_009364415.1 Spea multiplicata | reverse complement strand
TATATATACTCACATAAATATATTATATTATATATACTCACATAAATATACATATATATACTCACATAAATATATATATACTCACATAAATATACATATATACTCACATAAATATATACATATACTCACATAAATATACATATATACTCACATAAATATATACATATACTCATACATATATATATATACACTCACATAAATATATATATATATACACTCACATAAATATATATATATATACTGCACATCAAATATATTAATATACTCCACATAAATTATATATTATATATACACTCCATACATCACTCACTAATATATAATACTCAATATATATATATATACACTCACATAAATATAAGTATATATTAACACTAACATATATATATATATATTATACTACTTAATATATTTATATATACTCCAGCGTAAATATATATATTCATATAAATATTATATATATACTCACAAAATATATATATATATAATACACTCACATAAATATATATAATATAAATATACACTCACATAATTATATATATATAAATTAACACTCACATAAATATATATATTTAGTACCCATAATATATATATATATACACTCACATAAATATATATATACTCACATAATTATATATTAACATATATATAATCACATAAATATATATATAGTACATATATGTTGCTCACTAAAATATATATATATACATACATATAGTCTGACATAATATATATATACTGAATAAATATATGAAATAAATTATATTCATATACTCACATAAATATATAATATATATATATATTATATTATACACACTCACATAAATTATATATATATATCAACTCACATAAATAAGAAATATATATATATATATATATACACTTACATAAATATATATACATATACTCACATAAATATATATACATATATGGAATGGTGTGCAATGGACTTTGTGAGTAAATATATATATATGTGTGTGTGTGACGGGCCTCGGGTGTGACACCCGTCGATTCTTTGTTGCTTCTTCCCAGAACCACAAGGGTTAACCACTTCCAGCGCTAGACTATACTAGCGGGGAAGCGTAGCCGGATCCGGTGCTGTGACTGTCCTGAGGACAGTGAGTGACCCAGCAAGCCCCTGAAGCATTAGACAAGACTAATGTTCAGGAAGGTAACACACTTTATTGGGAAACACACAGGCTTATACAGGTTAGATGATAAAAAGGTCATAAATCAGGACACATCTTCCCACCCTGCCCAGACAGTCCGGTGCCACGCTTAGGCCACTCAAGGTCCGTATACTTTGGTCTTCGTTCTTGGGGTGATCCCGAAGGAGCGGCGGAAATCTCGGGGGTTCCGAGGGGGGGCTCGGGAACCAGGAACATCTGGTCCAAAAAGCGTCATGATCGGTCAACGGGGCCTCGAGCGTCAACAGTCTAACGTTTCCCCGGGATGAACCGCAAGATAGCCGGCTCGCGTTTGGCCGCCGCGCCAGTCGCTTTCTGCTCCTCAGGAAGGCCCAGCGACCAGGCATCCATGGGAGGCTTTTCCCCCACCCCCTGTGAGTTGGTAGCAGGGAAATGGTGCGGACAAAACTTTTCAGGACAACGTCAAGAAAGGTTCCTACTAAGTGAAAATACTGGTAACCTCATCTATTAAAGATAAATATGTATAGCCGGGGTCAATGTCAAGAACATCTTTGTGAATACATTAGATTTAATGCACCTCATTACCGCATATGGTGCTTTAACTAGGCCAAAGGGATATACTCGCATTTCTTGCCTCTGACCAAGCGTTTCTAGTTCTTCCTTCTACTTTTTCACCAAGGCAGGGAGGCACATAAACAGAAGTGCCCGTTATCAGCCAGCCCTTGGCTGCCGCTCGGTCTATAGGGTAGCACCAGAACCATCGGCCTCGTCTGTATATATATTTGCCATATTTAGACGACATGGGCACATTGCTCAAGACCCCTTGATCAGGGTTGTGAGCAGCATAAAGCACGGTGAGCTGAAATATATTTTTATAGCGCCAACGCATTCCGCAGCACAATGAGTTAGCAGGGCAGAACAAGGAGTGATGGGGGGGGGTCAGATCAAACAAGCTACCCCTCCCTCAATATTAAAGTACCAACTCACACCAGGCAATAAATATCTTCTATCTCCATCCCTACTACTAGTACAACATTTCAAGCCGGCCCTCTAAAATGTTGGGGGTCAATGAGATGTTTTAGGATTTCCTTACATCTTCAAAAAAAAAAAAAAAAAAAAAAAAAAAAAAAAAAAAATCCATCCTACACCTACCAGCTCCTTTATAGTCTTACATACATAAAGGGGATTGATCTATACATCACTTTGATATAGCATCCCCCCCCCTATGGTATAGTGGTTTTAATTTTCCATTAAATCATCATTTCACTTTTTCCTTCCTGCCGCACGATCCGCTGGTAGGGGAGGTCATTATCTCCATTTATCGTTTTGATTTGGTTTGATGCCTAGCTACTCATTGGCCGGGAATAATTCAACATATATATTCCGTTTGATCTTTACCTTGATGCGGGATTTATTTTTCCTCTGTGCCGTTTACTGGGTAAGGTTCTCTGGGGGTCAAGCCTTTGCAGCAGGCCTGGACCAGCCACCTGGCAAACGTCAAGTGGGCCGCTGGCCGACAAAGCCACACTCAGCTGATCCGCCTGGCTGCACGCTAGATACTAGGGTGGTCTTCTAGACCAGCAGTTAGCACACAGATCTTGGCAAGCTGAAGCCAGGTAGAACATTTGTCAGAACACCACTGCTAAGCTGCACCATTTCATCCATCACAATGTACCAACACCGCGCAGGTTTATTGTACTACTACATGCAGTATTATGAAACACCAGGACCGCAGAAACATATACCCCACACGCAAGTCTTGCTGACAAAAAGCTTTTATTTCATGGCAGGTTGCACAAAGCATGTAAGCTTGGACGGTTTTAGTGACAGAGTGGACCTTCAGGCATCCAAGTCGCTGTCCTCCCCCAAAGTTAGCTTGTCGAAGAGGTATTCACCCAGTCCCCCCTCGGGGCTCTTCACTCTTTTCAGGTTAGTAAGGTGGTCGCCCAACTTCTTGATCAACTTAACCTCCTCATCCAAGTATTCCGTCTGCAGGAAGTCACACATCTGAAGGAGCAAGAATTATGAAGAAAAATCAGAACGGTATAAACTTTTGGAAGAGGTTCTTAAGAGCTAAATACAGAAAAGTGGCGCTCATATAGGGTTTCCCCTACAACCCCGTCTGTATACACAACACAGCAGAGAAGTTGCTTGTTAAACTAAGCGTTATATACAGTGCTGTAGGCCATCACTGACAAACTTGGGTTGCTCGTTTCATCGGCAGACCTGGAGGCCGCCATTGTTGTCAGGTCGTATGATAGTTGGGTGGCTTTTCCTGCTCAAACATCATGGGAGTTTGATCAGCCATAATAGACTAGTTACTATGAACACTATACGAGCCCCGGTTACGTTTGAAGCTGTATGGATGCCGTGTCTGTTACTTACATGCGGGTCGGTTTGGGTTTTTGCCGTGTTGTGCAGGTCCAGCAGAGCTTTGTTCACGCAGGTCTCCAGGTTTAAGGCGTGTTCCATGGCTTGGATACAGGTTTTCCACTCATCAGCATCTGGTTTCTGTGCAGCACAGGCATTCAGAGAAATACGGAGGGAGACCATTTTGAATTTGGAAAACCCCAAATGGAGAGACCCTCCTAAAAGGTCCCATATAGCACAACTGATGAAGACATTGAGTGCAGCCATCCACTAAAGAAAAATCTATTCAGATAAAACATACCCGAGACCTTCTTAAACATGTAAACCTGAGACCCTTGAACTATTAACCCTTTAACGGCCTCATGAAAATTCTATGCAGCGACTCACAAATACAGTGGGGGGGCACAAGACTCCAAGACAAACAATTTTAACAGCCTTAACACAATCATGTTTCCATGATGGCTCCCTCCAAGCCATTGGGCAATAAAGCTCAGGTTTTGTAGCAGACCTAGGCCAGAATGTGCTGCTGTCTAAAACATTTCCGAATATTTACATAAGTGCCGGGGCATTGAGACCCCACCACAGGACAGAAGAAGAGCTTTGCACCCTTGAAGTTCCCATCCCCTTGTTCACTGTACTGACTTGGCCTACAAGAAACCCTTTATGAACGGCCACCAAGGTAGACAGCCCACCATTCACAGATCGGAGGCCAAAATCTCCCGTCAACAGGCAAGAGACCCTACTGTACCACATATAAATGATTAGGGGGGGGGGCAAACAACACAAAGACTTCACCAATTCTTATCTTTCCATTAAATCCCATTATCACAATCTAGGCCCATTGCCCTCATTAACAGTTAAACAGTTTTTTGGGGTGACTGCATGAAGCTTGGCGATTGTTTCCCAAATGCTCAGTCCATCTATACGCGAGAACCGCGTTTTAGGTCATCTCATGCTCGTCTATATATTTGTATATCATTTCCTTTATTCTAAGGGCATGGGTTAGAGATTTCTATGCCTCAGGCCACCTAGAACATAAATCCAGGCAACCCTGGCTACTTATTTCAGGTAGTGAATAAAATTCTTGGCTGTGCCTATTGCCTATGTGCACGCTTCTAAGTTAGAAGGCATCACCCTGGGCAGAAGTTGCAGGATCTGGTTAATTATATTAAAAAGTCTTCCCCCCCCCCCCCATTAGTTAAACAGGGTGCAATCATCTTGGTAAGACAGACATTAACCGCTTATCCCATGGACCACTAAGTGGTCACCAGTTACCTTGATGTCTTGAAGCACAATCCTTCCACCACGCTTGTTCTGGAACTTTAGGAATTTCTCCGCTTCCTCCTGCTTCTTCTCAGACAGTTTACGGAAAAACTTTGAGAACTTGGCCAGAGCGACGTCATCGCGGTCAAAGTAAAACCCCTGCCGGGAATCGAAAAATATTTAAAGGTCCCACATATAAAGCGCCCATAAAGTACCATCAGCCGGAGAAAACAGGAATACCTTGGCAAGGTCCATTGTACCCAGGGGTCCTACAAACCACAAAGGGTTCATTTTTGTTGCTCAGTCTGAATGCCGAACATACGAACATGGCGGCAGAAAAACGTATACGAAGACGAAGACACGCAACACGAAGAATCTTCATGTTAGTTTACTAATCTCCCCAGTCCCTTCCCCACCTAGCCTACTTTATCTACGCGGCATCACAGAGGTTAACAGGAGAGGAAATCCGCAGGTTCGCCATCAGGAGATAAAGCACCGTGCAAACCAATTGGTTGATGCCAGAGGAGACCCCTGCAGGCGACCAATAGATTCACCCGTACGGCCCTTTAACTCTTGTAGAGGGGAGACAGGCAAAGTTCCCTATCGGGGGTTAAAGGTCCGTGCGAGCGACTCTATTGGCCGTTGATACGGACCGTTAACTGTTGGAGCGGGCAGACCAGCGGTCTCTCCAGGCCAAGTTGCGGCACCAGGATTTTAAGTCTGTACGAGCAGCTATTGGTCATCAGCAGGGGGCTTGTCTGCCATCAACCAATAGAGTTGCTCATCTAAAATCATGGCACCAAAGCTGCTGTGTAGTGCGTACCAAGTTAACCCCGTAAGAAAAAACAAACACGAACATGAAGAATGTACACGAATATCCACCCGAACGGGCCAATATTCTCAGAATGTGAAGATGCCACTGACGCCGCCCCCCCCCCCCCCAGACAAACACAAAGAGTTTGGCCGGACCCAAGTCTAGTTTCAACTTTCAACCTCCCCAGACCATTCCAAAAATCTCAACCAGCACTTCCCAAACAAATTTGGACTGATACGGCGGGGGCCCAGGCAATCACCCCCCCCCCCCCCTAAATGTAGAGTTGGGGATTTAAATGTCACTTCAGAAAAACCCAAATAAGCTTTTCTTGCAGAATCAGCTCTACGTCGGTGGTCTTCCTAACACAGAGGACATTCTGCCCACCCTGAGCTGTTTGGGGGGGGGGGGGGGGTTACTAAAAGACGTTATTTTAGGTTTAACTATTTCACTGCCAGGGTTATGAAATCCCAGTTTTTAGCAAGTTAAGCAAGCTCTTTTAGAATTAGGGTGGAGACCAAAGGTGGGGGGAAAAAAACTGATTAAGAAATAAACCTCAGACACCTGATCTGCAACTAACTGCGATTTAACTCTTACGAATCCGATGCTCAGTCTAGAGGAAAGTCAGGCATACTGGGAGTTGCAGATCTAAATGATGGGGTGACTGGTAGTCGGTGAAAATACTATTTTATCACTGATCCGGATTAAGTAGCAGTGCAGTGGGCTACACATTATATATCACTGATCCGGATTAAGTAGCAGTGGGCTACATATTATATATCACTGATCCGGATTAGATATTAGCGCAGTGGGCTACGTATTATAGCACTGATTCAGATTAAATACGAGTACAGTGGGCTACACACCAGATCTCTGACCCGGATTAAGCACTAGCCCCGGAGGCTCACTCACCAGAGACAGGTACGTATAGGACGCCTGCAGCTTTTGGTTCACAATGCGGTTGACTCCAGCTTCACTGTCCTGGTGGTAGTTATGACGGATCTGAGACGCCATGGTAACAACTCCGGATTGCTTGTGTTTCAATCGGGGAAGCAGTCAACACCCTGGAGGGCTAAATCCGGCGATGTAACGGCGCAAACAGCGACCCAGTCCCGTCCAAGCACTGTTGAAGCAAGAACTGCTGATAGCGAGCGCAGTTCGCAGCGGAATATAAAGAGCGGTGCAGTGCTTATATCTCACCACTAGATGGCGCCAGGTGCCATCACCTGCACACTGAGTGCCTAATCAATGAGCCTCCCAGCTTTAGCACCTGGCAATCACACCCATTTATTCTCATCCCACCCAAAGGGGAATCAAACCGATTTTATTAACTATTTTTTAGTCCAACCCAGCAGTAGCCTAAGTGACAATCTATATTTTGGTGCCAACAAAGACTGTAGTGTATTGAGAGCTGATCTGGAACTGACGGGGTTAACCAGCCATATCTATGCAGCACTGGCGTTAAAACGACGCCGTATATTTTGGTGCCAACAAAGACTGTAGTGTATTGAGCGCTGATCTGGAACTGACGGGGTTAACCAGCCATATCTATGCAGCACTGGCGTTAAAACGACGCCGTATGCAAGATCTCAAAACGCAGCCAGCCTCTAAAACTAGAGGGCAAGATGCTTAGAGGTAATGTAAGGAAGTTTTATTTTGCCGAGAGTGTGGTAAATAAGCGGATCAGCCTCCCAGCAGAAGAAGCCAAAACCGAAACATGCATGGGGCAGGCATAACACAATTTTGACTATAAAATGAGACCAAGGATTGATTAAGGTTGGAGTCTTTACATCGGTCAAAATGGACAGAATGGGTATAACCGACCAGCATATTCTATGTAATATGCCACTAATTCTAAAAAGAAAGGGGTTGACCGCGTGGGAGACAGAGCATCATGGGAGTTGTAGTCCCCCAACACCTGGAAGCTAGCCCTTGGCGGCTCATTGCTCTCCCCAGCCTGGGCTCATATGGTTTGATTGGTATTGGAGGTTTATCCTTGGCTCAGCTTGGCGGAGATCTTGTCACATAGCGTTCCAGCCATCACTGGGTAAAAGGGAAGTAAACAGGATGAAATCTTTGTTTTTCTCGCAGAATCTATCACGTCGCCCTTACTACGGGCTGTCACGGGACGGTGGAATCAGATATGTTGCAATACTTTGGGAGAAGAATTAAAAATATTGTGGTGTGTGAACGTATCTGTCCAAGAGGAGATTCGGGCTTTACTCAAAGTATTGGGCAACATAGGAGAAGGTCTCACATAAGCTTCGGCGACCTTAGATGCCTCTTCTTCAGATCAAATCCACCCACAGCGGGGCTCCTACTTACTTTTTGTAGGGTCAGAGTCGCCCAAAGTATTCCAGGGTCACGAATCAGCTGGATGGAATGGATGCCCCCCCCCCTTGCCGAGACTTGCCCTCCCCGGCCAATTGCATAAAAACATTTTTAAACAGTGTGCAAACGTATCATTTTATGGCCAAATGTTTGTGTGCATAATTGATTTGTTTTATCTCAGGATAAACCGAACCACATCGGGGGTTAAAGTCTATTTGGCGGCCGCCGTCGTACGTCTGCTGGACTTTACCCTGTGTTTGTATTATCACAGATACCAAAGCTACCGGCTAGGGCAGAACTGGGTAAATTCTATGGGTAACATCCGGGCCCCAATGGCAACGCTGGCACTTCACACAGAAAGATTAAACCCAAAACTTTAGCCACGCTATACGAGAGCGCAACAGACCGTTTCCCCAAACCAGCGCTTAAGACATGGATAGCCTGGAGACCTCTATTTAGTGGCCATTTTTTAACTTTTTATGTAAAAAAACATAACTAGTATTATAGCCAAATACACGTTGAGATTTTGTTAAAAAGACTTGTGACAGAGGCCACATCCGATGACAGCACCATGTCACTGACCCAGTACAACCCATCCTACTGCCACTGTTACTCTACTGAGACGGCTGCCTATGGGCTTGATTTAATACCCATTAGCAGTGTGTGTGTGTGTCTGAAACATCTAAACTCAATAAATCAGAGGGGTGTCAGCATACTGTAGTTACATTTAACAACCATACAGTTTATAAGACACATCATTTAACTACCCCCCCCCATAACATTTGCACCACCCTTAAGAAATCACAGAAACTCGCTTGGAATGCTGAAAAATCTTTAATTGGAAACTTGTTGACAAGCACAGCAGCTACTGCATGATTTAGAAGATTACAGAAAACACGCGGGTCTTCATCACACCCAGGAGGAAAGTCTAGGCTTCGGTGAGAGACACAGATAATAGAGAGGATTCATGCGTTCAGTAGACTGGCTTGGTCTTCCTTGGAGGAGATTTAACTGCTTTCTCCCAAGGTGTGCTTGTCGAACAGGTACTCGCCCATGCCGTTCTGGGGCACCCCAAGGCGCTTCAGGTTGGTGATGTAGTCTCCGAGCTGCTTGATGGCCTTGACTTGTTCTTCCAGGTATTCGGACTCCAAGAAGTCACACAGCTAAAACACGCAATAAAAGGCTGCATTACTTAAGGGTTAACAAGAAGATGCCGACACAGCACTATTTTCTATATTACACAACAAGAACAGGAAGCCGAGGGCTGACCACAACAGGACTTCCTCCGAGACCCATCAGCAGAAACAGATATTAAACCCACCGAGCCCCGCGTTACGGGGGCAGAGGAGCCACTGGCGTTGGTGGAATATTTATAGACTAGGGGACCTCTACACCATGGGACCTTTCCTAGATACTCACATGAGGATCGATCTTGTCAGATGCCAGCTTGTGCAGGTCCAGGAGAGCCTGGTTCACGGTCTTCTCCAGCTGCAGAGCGGCCTGCATGGCTTCTAGGGTGTTGGCCCATTCGTCACGCTCTGGTTTCTATAAGGAGAAGGAGGAAGTTAGAACACGGAACTCAGCTTTCAGGGGTAACCATTCTGGCCACCTGTGCTGGGGAGAAGATCTTCACAGACGGAGTATATAGTCAGACACGCGTCTGGGGTTCCTGCGTCCCTGATAAGAGGCTGCTGTCCTCACCTTCACATCCTGAAGGACCGCACGACCCCCACGCTTGTTCTGATATTTCAGCAGCTTCTCTGCATGCTCCCGCTCCTCGTGACTTTGTTCCTTGAAGTACTTAGCCACGTTGTGAAGGGCCACATCATCGCGGTCAAAGTAGTAGGACTGAAAGGGTTAAAGAGATTTGGTTACGCGACATGGTCAAACCCTTTACCGCCTGCATCTTAGCACCAGACCGACGCACACAGCGCTGAACGCGGCCGAGAAGTCACCCGCCGGCTAGAGGTTCTTCGAACTAAAAGGAGCAAAGGTTAAGACGCGATTGCGCAACCGAAGAGCGTTATCTGGAGCAGATTCTACGAGACTCGAGAATTTCCGCCCCACCCTCTGCGTCACCTACATGAAAAACAACCACCTCAGCCCCCCTCCCAGCGATAAGACCCTGGGGAACGATAAGACCCAGGAGAACGCGGCCTTCTGGATGGGGCGATTAGCCAGAAGGGGGGGGGGGATATAATACATACTGGGGGCCTTCACTACAAGTATATAGAACACAAAGAGAACTATGGAGTATTAATAGAGCAGTTACTGCCCTGCTAATGGCCAGAGGATTCATAATTACTGCTATGCCAGAGAGTATTATTAAATTACCCTGTTTGTAACCAGAGTATTAATGAGTACCCTGCTGATGGCAAGAGTATTATTCTGCTTGTAGCCATAGAGTATTGATGAGTACCCTGCTTTTACTCAGTATTTATTATTGTTACCCTGCTTGTAAATACATTGTTTATCTATACTTCCTTATTATTAATACAAACATGCAGTGACAGCCATTAACCCCTTCCTGCATTACCCACAGCCGTTTAACCCTTTGATCCTTAGAAGCCTTGGAAGCCACCTAGGCCCAGCTGGTATTTAACCCCATGCTGGCCAGTCCCCAGTTACACGGTACTGGCGTTACATCAGTTCCAGTACTAACAAAGAGGAACGCCCGCCCCACAAGATGGGTTAAACCACTAGGATGCGTTTGGGGGGGGGGTTATTTATATTACTATATAGAGTACGTAGGGTAAAAGCCCCGTCGTCGTCCCCCCGGTACACTCACCATGGACAGGTACACGTAGGACGCATACAGCTCCATGTTCACCATGCGGTTGATGGCAGCCTCGCAGTCGCGGTTGAAGTTCTGGCGCACCTGGGATTCCATTGCGGAGTTTCGGTGGTTTGCGGGTGGCGCAAAAAAGATTTAGTAAAAAAAAAAATGCAGCAATAGAACAAAAAGAAAATGTTCAAAAAGAGCGGCGGACTCAGAGGGGTTCCGTTCAAACACTGTTGAAGCAAGAACTCCACTCAGAGCCAGAAGAGGTTTGGTCTGAATACAAAAGGCGCTCAGTATTTATACTCAGTGGCTGCAGGGGGTGGGGCAACGGGAACAGCCCCCTTTCATTTGCATCCAATGCCATGAGCCAATCAGATCACGAGAAAGAGCAGGGGCGTGTTCTGCATTGCTAGCATAATGCCTATTTCCCTTACTGTATAATATTACCCCATCACAGGGCAAATCGCGCATTCTTGCATTTTTAGGCACAATGACTCAGGATCATGTTACATTATTTATTACGCAATAATCCAATGATTATATTATCTACAGATGTATAAAACTAATATTATTATTGTTGTTGTTGTTATTATTATTACTATTATTATGTTAATTATTATGTTTATTTATTCCATGGATCATTGCAGGACACATAAGTCCTGATTGATCACGTGATCATTGTGCAGACATTGATGACTCCCATCGGATGGAATATTATTATTATTATTATTATTATTTCCTTTTAGTTACCTTTTAAGGTCCAAAAAATTACGCAGCGCTGGATACGAAACACTATTTATAAATATTTTACATTGCCGCATACAGGAAACATTGAATTGGAGACATTATTGATGTGAGCCCCATCGGACGGCAGGATTTTGACTGTTGGGGTATGATTAGGGGAATGGGGGCCGTGTTTGTGGGCCTTGGGGCCGATCCTGTGTGAACGGCCTGGACCGATTATGGAAAACACCCCAGCTGCTGCAGAATAATAATAAGCCATACAGGACAAACACCGGAGGCATCTCACACAGTCCCTACGGCTTATTCTTCAGTCTATGGCTAAGCACCCCTGCTCCACAGAGCTAACCATCGGATATATCAATGGAACATATAGAGCTATACACACGATTCATTAAAAGGGCACCTGGTGCAGACCCTTCCCCATGGTTACCGTGGCTACTGAGAGGAAGTGAGTTTATTGCACCCATCTGTCATGGAGACAACAATGGCAATTCCCTACATGCCTACCGACCCCGAAAACATCCACTAATGGTGTCAACGCTGCCTTTGGTTGTACATAAAGATGTCAGAGATCTAGACATGATTCATATTTTTAAATATTTTTCCCTACCCTGGGAACCCAAGGGTGTATGATGATGTCACACGTGTGACAAGCTACAGCACATGAGACTCAATATGATATTATCGAGTGCTCCATCTCCAGTCTTGTCTCTGCCTATCTTCGCGTGCGCGGTGCCCTTTTTGGGGATTGCGCATGCAAAGCTGTAGATAACTGGGACACCTGCCGGGGTGTGAGCTCATTTGCCGGGACTGCTCTGTCGCACTCAGACTCTGTTGGTAACTATGAAAAGAAAAAAGGAAATATTCATTTAAGAAAAGAGTATTTTCAGAACTAGTACAAAGTAAAAATGACTCAGCAAAGGATCGGCCCGCGTGAACGGAGAGCTAATTCCCGGGGATGTGGAGCCAGCATGACTCTGCACAAAATGAAGTCGCCGAAGGGGGGGGGTGATGATGTCATGAGGCAGGAGGTTGCCAGTGAATGTTAGAATGATCTAGACAAAGCTGGATCTCACCGTATATATATCTGCAAAGGCGACCAGACTGACTTCTAATGTTTTGGGTCCAAAAACACAAAATATCATTTTAGTCGCTATCACACATAAACTATTTTACCCGTATAATGGGCAACAAGGTACAGGATGCGAGGGTATTAGTGGCAGGAAGACAAATGTTTCAACAAAAGGGCCAACAGTCCCGAGGATGCCTGGATGTCGGTTGTCCCGGTAATGTAGGAAAACAGGTTTTCACGTGTTTTGGGAAAGGCGAGGAGCCTTCCAGCAGAAGTGGTAGCGGTTAATACAAGCATCGTCCGGACATCTGGACACAAGGCTATCAAGAACGCGTGACAGCGGACAAAATACGATGTACTATGTAGAAAACAATGGCTAATGGTTACCGCTCAGATATCTAACTGTCAACGGGACCACCCATAGTGCATAGGGTCACTCGCTCTAGGTGGGAGGAAGCCTTTCTGCCCTATAACTGGGTACTTGATTGCCCCAGCACTTTACCTTTGGCCAATTGGGCAGGGCGGAGAAGCACTATGAGGCACTGCGACTCGCTGGCACGGCCACTGCTGTGACCCACGCGTGCCACTCATGCATGGCACAGGGATGGGGCCTTCTGATTCTCCTACTAAGCTTTTGTTAGCCCCAATACGTTGTGGGTCTGAAGTACCGTGATATATCGACCTCATTGTGAATACGCACCTTGCGATGTACTTTGTTAAACGAAAATAACATTTTTAGTTTAATAAAGTGAACGAAACTGACCGGGATTGCGAAATTCTAAGTCATGGTCATCGGCCAGCGGCTGACTCCGTGTCATGAGAAAACACGGATTTATCTTATAAACACAATGTCACGGTTCTGCTTTTATAAACAGAAAAGAAGCCAAAGGAAAACCGCCGCATAATTCCAAGTAATATCCGTATCTATTCTCTATATACGTTATAGATGTGCGGCACAAGCATGAGCGGGCTAGTACGGAGGCAGGGGGGGCAAATGCCTCCTAGGCCGGTCCAAAATTGTTTATATTTGGACTGGCCCTTTGTGAACGATTTAAAGATTATAAGGCAGGAGCGAAGTGGGGGCACGATAGACAAGGTTATGTGACCCCACAGTAAAAGAGAGGCTGCTTGCATACTGTGTGAGTGTCAGAAAGAAAGCTGCAGGAGAGGTGAGGGAGTGATGGATCGAGCGAGGGAGTGACCAAGAGGGTAAGGAAGGGAGTATGTATGAATGTATGTATGGATGTTAGAATGTATATATAAGTGTGTGTTAACATGAATGTGAGCAATGAATGTGTATGTGTAAATGTACATGAGCATGAAAGTGTATGAGTAAATGTACATGAGCATGAATGTGTATGTGTAAATGTACATGAGCATGAATGTGTATGTGTAAATGTATATGAGCATGAATGTGTAGTGTGTAAATGTACATGAGCATGAAATCTGTATGTGTAAATGACAGAGCATTGTATGTAAATGTACATGAGCCATGAGTGTATTGGTAAATGTACATGAGCATGAATGTGTGAAATGTTACATGAGCATAATGTGTATGTGAAATGATGAGCATGAATGTGTATGTGTAAATGTACATGAGCATGAATGTGTATGTGTAAATGATATTGGGGCCCACTGCCCACTGCTGGGATCGGGCGTCTTCACATTTTATTTCCCTAACAATATGTGTTCTAGGGAAACATTGACTGACCTTTGAATAAATTCTAGGTAAAAACCATCTGGGTTTTTTTAATCAGAATTGCCGCACCTTTAACTGCTTTATTAATGAAGAATTAATAGGTTTACGACAATAAAATGTACACGGAAAAAACAATTATTTGTAAATGGGTGGAAAATGGGCACATGATTACTATAAGAATAGTAATAAAATATTGTGGTGTTTAATTAATTAGGAGACACGTCATATTTTGGCATTGGAAGGGAACGAGACATCTTCCATTTCTGGGAACAATTAAGTAAATAAGACGTAAGATATAATTTCCTACCATAGGCCACCAATGAAGAAGCCGAGCACAGCCCGTGTTCCAGCTGTGTTTTGGGTCACAGTATAGAGGACCATAGTGTTGGACCTGTCTTTCCTACAGAAAATGCCACCCACCGCCCTGTGATGACCAAGAATGACCATTTTTGTTTTGGAGGTTGTGGTAGATTTGTGGCTTTATTAAAAGTTTTTGTATGACCTTTTGACCAATTCATGTAGCTGACTAAGGTTTTTAAGAAGAAGACCCTGTTGTTTCTATTCAAATTATTGGGGCTTTCAGGGCTGTAGAACCCTGTGATACCCTCAAACATTCTGAGCTCCTAGAAGAAGGACATCAAAGGAACCACTCTCCTTCGCAGGGACACTT
This sequence comes from Spea multiplicata, assembly GCA_009364415.1. Classification (NCBI taxonomy): domain Eukaryota; kingdom Metazoa; phylum Chordata; class Amphibia; order Anura; family Pelobatidae; genus Spea; species Spea multiplicata. The sequence continues at coordinate 6,541 of VKOC01032664.1, read as the reverse complement.
GGGTGGTATGCTCTAATATCCATCACACATTCTGAAATTATACAAGAAATCAGCTCTACGATCCATAAGAGGGTCAAAGGGCTTGGGCTCCCTTAGAGGAACTGTCCCTCATATGTTGGAAGTATGTTACTCCAGTATACAGGTTATATGATACTACAAGGTAGAAACAATTGAGCTAAGCAGGCTACAGAAACCATGTAATGTAGAACAAGCAGAGGTGGGTCCTATGGAGACATCATGTAACCTATAGTGTCAGCACATAAATAATTAAAGACGGCACGCAGATGGAAAATAACTTGAACCCTCACTTACTGGGAGTGCCACAGAACCAACGAGAAGCTATAATCTTTATTGTAGTGTTCTAAAGTCGGCATGCTGACGAGCCGTACATTTGTGATATAATCATGGGATAGTTTAACAAGCGAAAGAATGAGCCGTGGAGTAAACGAGAAGCAGGAGTGATTAGTCTGCTCATTCTAGTCTCGCTTTAGCAGAATCCGTGGTTTATGTGCAAAAGGTTTTGTAATACAAAGGCTATAAACTGCGTGCGTCTCATGACCTGGTACTCCTCCTTTTTGTAGAGAAGCGCGGTCTTGGAATAAAATGCTGATTTTCAGTAGGATTATTCCCTCGTTTAAGAAGAGCTTCTTTTGAGGGACATCCTGTCTTTGTCTGTAGTATCCTGGGCCTGTTATGCCATCTTGGAACCTATACCCCTAGGAAGACCCTCAGGTCAAAATGTTGGCTGTTATGAGTAAACCTTTACTTATTGGTCTAGGGGCAAATAAGGATCCTACCGGTATACAATTCTGACTATAAGCCAAAATATGGGTGACCTGGCCCTTCTTGTTTTAGGAAATCACCCATTAAATACATGTGTTTGTCCTTAGTGGATGGACATCAAAGAGAGTGTCAGGTCCATAACTATTGTAATGCCAACCAGTCCATAACATAAGTTTTCCTTTGGTGTAAATAGACCAGGTAGGGGCTTCAATATGGCTTCCTACATGTCCCACCACCTTTTACACAATGGAGCAAAACCTATTGAGCAAAAGCTTTGCCTTGGCCCTTGCTCCTTACCACATGCACTGAGCTGTAGGTATCAACATGCAAGGTGAACAAGGGGTGCCAGGTCACCTTGGCTAGTAAGAAATGCAACGGGTCCCAAGAATGCCACATATCGCAGCCCACCAACAAGCATTGCAAGGCCTCTCTCCTACCCAAAGTGGGCTAGATAATGGACAGCATATTATCAGCCCATAAACATTAACCTAACATGGAGTACACAGTTTTGTGGCCCACATACAACTACAAATATCTCAAATTAAAAAAAAGATCCACCACCACAGCTGTTTAGGGGCCCTGTTGGTCCAGGAGCCCTCATAGAATGAAGAGAAGAGACTAATTATTACAGAGTCCTTATACTGTTACACCAGTGTGACATAGTTTGCCGTAAGCATTGACTTCTTCCAACCAATATTCATTAAAAGTTGAAAGTTCATTTTTAAAGATTAAGGATCTGCTAAATCATTTTGCTTAAGACAATGAAAAATAATGTTCTAAACCGATTTTTATAAATTTTATCGTTAATCTGGAAAATAATTGACTATGTATTGATGTTTTCTAGGTTCAGTGCCAAAACCAATGCAAGCTTAGAAATGACGCAGCCTACAAAGGATGAATCCCAGGGGCAAGTGAGAGAACACCTGCCCCTGGGAGCAATCCTTCTTAGGTGCGTGCTCAAGAGACTCATACATAATTATCTTTCGGTTTTAAGGTTTCCAGCTGCTTCTGTTTTTTTACTGAACATGAAAAATAAGCTCATGGACCGGAGCTTTAGTCCTAGCAGAGTCTGCCTCCAAGTGGTTATGAGCAGATACTGGCACCTGCTTATGGTAGGAGGCACTCACATACTTTCTATACCCATCCCTTTCCATAAATATATAACAGAGCAGTATGGCCACTGGTGGCGTTTAGGTCTTCGAGGACACAACTTGACGTCCCAGTTCTGTCCGTTGTAGAAGAGTTACATTGTGTCTCTGCCCCGGCTCCCTCCCTATCTATAGGCATCTAAGAGATGTCTTCAGCCAAAGACTGCCCATGTGATAGACTCACCACCAGCCAGCTACTGGGTTGGCTCGGGGAAGGTTCCAGTGGGCATCTAACGAGACCACTGATTTCGAAGGTGGCTTTTCCCTGCCACTCGTTGGCTGCTTCAAACAACCAATCAGTGGCGTGAAAACTGGACCACAGAGGGAGTGGAGCACTGCAGATCTGGAGCTGCAGCTTCTCCTAAAGGCGATATATAAATGAGGGCGAGTAAAAAAAGGTCCCAAAGAGGTCCCAAAAGCATCATTTTATTGCAAAAATGTTTTACTTAGAAACGTATTAAAATTTAAAAAAATCAGATGCTTTGTTTTGGCGTCGGAGGAATCACTGCTGGGAGGGGACTTCAGCCAAGCGTATGCTTGTTGAAGAGGTATTCGGCCATCCCGGGGTGGCCTGACCAGAGTTTCTTAAGGCTTGTGATGTGGTCTCCGAGCTTCTTCACAGTTTCTGAGCTATCGGATAAAAACGGGGACTCCAGAAAGTCACACATCTGCATGGAAAAAGAAGGGGCGCAAGTAAGAACAAAAGCAAACGTTGATTGTAAGCTCACAGGAACAGGGTCCTCTTCTCCCAGTGAATCTCCACTCTCCCCTATGGTAACAGCGCCATGAAGTCTACTGGCGCTCTAGAAATAAAGCGCGATGGAAAGGTGACAGGTCTAATCTGATCCAGACGTTAGAGATAATGCATTCACTTACATGTGGGTCATTCTTATCCCCGGCCAAGCCGTGTAGGTCCAGCATGGCCTGATTCACAGTTTTCTCTAGCTTCAGGGCAGTCTGAAGAGCTTCCAATCCGTTGGTCCAATCGTCCCGCTCCGGTTTCTTAAGAAGAGAGCTCAGTTAAAAACATTAATATGTCAGACAGAATCCTTCGAGGACTCGTTTTATTCTTTCCTCTAAAGGTTTCATGGCATAAAAACATCACAGAAATGTTAAGAAGCTTTTGCATGGCATCATCCTATCAGTGACTGTTTTTTTGGGTCACATGACAATTAAGTGTTCCCTGGAGAACTAGAAGGCAACATTTGGCATGATTAAATAATTATTTCTGGGAGGCGTTGAGACATTCTATAGTAATAACAATCATGTTTCCAAAGCATTAAAGGCCGATTTACTAAGCCAAGTGTTTGTAGGCAAGTTGAAGATCTCATTGAGACACCCAGATGAACGTCTCTTGGGGGAAATTATTACGCAGGTTGATTTCACCCTATGATTTTTTATCAATAAGCCCTAGGATACCGGACTATTCAACAAAAAACTTTTACGGGAGAGAGCAGGAGAGCTGTGTGAACGGCATCGATGATCGGAGATAGCGAGAGTGTATGTATGTAAGTGTATGGTGTTAGAGTGATTGCGTGTGACCGTATGGCAGTAGAGTGCGTGTGTTAGAGTCAAAATAAAATAAAAAGATTTTCCCGGGAGAGGGAAGGAGAGCTGGATTTTCCCGGGAGAGGGAAGGATGATGGGACAGAGTATATACGCGGAAGTGTACGGTGTTAGAGTGATTGTATGTTACTGTATGGCAGTGCATGGACAAGTGAAAAAAAATATATAATAATAATAATAAAGACAACGGATACCACATCAGCTTGGGAAGCTGGATAAGTCTTAAAATTAAGGCTTAAAATTCACATACAAACAAGGAGCTCCATGAGCAACACCATGAACTCATCTGGTGATTTTCAACCGACTTATCTTTTAAAGTTATGGTGGTGTTTGTTGTGAGCAGCCATTTTTAGGCAAGGTCCGGACTGGCCACCTTGCAGACAGGGCAAATGCCCAGCGGAATGGTGGCCAGTAGGGCTGTAAAGTCACTGATACTCCGTCGGCAGATACGGCCGTGCAGTGTGCGGCTGCTGGCTGGGTACCCGAGGCTGTACACTGCATATAAAAATACCAGGACTGCCTGACCATTCCCAATCTGGGCCTGGATGCTATAATAATAATAATAAAAAAAATTTACTTTTAATCCCTTATAATAGAAAGTAAAAATTCATATTTATTTATAGCACAGGACAAAAAATCCTCATTGAAATCCTCATTTCGCTCCAACAAAATGCTACCACCATCTTAATGTGCATTTTTTTTCTGCAATAAATAAATACAAATTTTTACTTTTTTATTATTAGGGATTAAAAATTCGTTTATATGACGGATGAACCGTACTCGCTGCTCTTAGCCAGGTATCGGCTAATACTTTTGACAAGACCTGCATGGATTTTTGTTATCGTTTTCTTTAAAATGCTTTAAAGATATTATTTAAAAACCTTTAATTAAAACAGAATAATTTCTTTGTAGAATGTATATTATAATATTTTTCTGATTAGTTTTTTTTGGGGGGGCGACATACCTCAACGCTCTGTAGGAAGAGACGGCCCCCTCTTTGATTCTGGTACTTGATCAGTTCTTCTGCGTGTTCTTTTTCCTCCTCAGACCGTTCCCGGAAGAACTTTGAAAAATTGGCGAGCGCGACATCATCGCGGTCAAAATAATATGCCTGCCCACAAGAAAAATTAAAAAAATCTTTATAAATGTTTTAACAACAACAAAAAACCCCGCCTACAGATTTAATCCATAAATAGAAAGAACTTGGTGAAATCAAGAAAGCACAACGGGATTATTATTATTAGTATATATATAATTTATAGGTATACCTCCATGTCAAAGGTTTCGGGGTCAGGAAACAAGGAAATTTTCTCGCGTGTTAACAAATCGGCAATTAGCCTTGTAAACTTAATCAGCGGAACAACGTGCCATAGAGCCAGAAGTGATAAAGTCCATAGAGCACAGAAATGATGGGAAGTGACTCAAAGGGCCTAGGAAGCACCAGGAGTGATGGAGTGATATAGAGGGCATTTAGGAACCAGAGTGATGGGACGTGGATAAAGGGCCATTGAGGACACAGGCAGTGATGGAAGGATAAAAGGGCCAATTGGGACACAGGAAAGTATTGGGAGTGATAAAGGGCCATTGGAACACGGGAGTGATGGGAGTGATAAACGGCCTCTGTACTCCTATGAAGAGATTCCATTAAAAATCAGCTGTTTCCAGCTACAATAGCCATTTACATCATTAACCCCGTCTGCGCTGGGTTTATGATCCATTTCATGGTATTTTAATGGGCAAAGTATTTGGTTAAATATCAGACTCTATGATACAAAATAACTCCCATCTAATAATAACTCACAATACGTAACAATATTTTGCAAACCGTCAGATCCGCAAACAAATTCAAGACTATACACAAATCTAATATATACTTTCAGACTCCAGTGAATGCTGGGCGTGGTCGCGTTTTCTAGAAGAATATAGAAGTTAGACCGGACCCTCATTATTTTAACGATCAGCGCCGAAGCCTTAAAGGCCAGAGGCCACCGAAGCCTAGTCCGCCAGTCCGCATATATATATTATATATTATGATATATATATAATATATATAAATAGGATAAATATAATATAAATAATAATTTTTACTTTCTCCTGTCAGAGAGGAACAACTGACAGGCCGCTGCACACTGCATTGCATTTAATATGAGTTAAGTTTTCCCAGTGGGGTTCATTTAAGGCACTGGAGTTTCATTTTTATACTGGATTTGATGTATTTGAATTATAATTACTTGATTTATAATTATTGATTATACCCACCCCCCCTCTTACTCGATGACGTTTGAAAGAACCTAGGTCTATTAGATCCCAAGGGACTAGTTTTAAAACCACAGGTGACTTGGTTCTGTGGATGGGATGGATCTGATTGGACTAGGGGGGGTACATTCGTGGGGGCCACGGACAGGGCCCGGGCAGGCTCACCATGGACAGGTAGAGGTAGGAGCTGTGATACTTCATGTTCACCACGCGGTTGAGGCCGGCCTCACAGTCCTGGTGGAAGTTGTGTCTGATCCGGGACTCCATTCTGATCCTCCGGCTCCTAAACTCAACGGCAGCAGCACTCAACTCAATGAGAGTCACCTCGGTGTCCCCTTCCCCCCACAGCAGCCACGAGTGGGAGATAAGCCCCTCCCAAACCCTGTAGCCCCTGCCCGGGCCCCGCCCACATAGCGACAGCACTGCCTGCATAGGACATCGCATTAACCAGTTAAGTGCTGGATAGACATGTGGCAGACTACATTACCACCCCAATCATTCATTCACACGGACTCGATATACAAATAAAGAGCAGATCTCCCACTCCCATCACGCTGGGCCAGCCAGGTGGTGTGCATTTAATAAGAGTGGTGGCCCGCAGCCGCCGGTACCACGCCGCTGTGTTTTGGTTGCCTAGAAATGCAATGTTTTCCTTATTGGAAAGCCTATGAACAGAAGCTGGATGCCTGAGTGTGATGGTAGTGGTTCTCCTGCCCGGGTGGCCTTGGGCCGCTGTTGTCCAGAATTGCATTGACTTCAATGGGATTTAAACTTGCATAGCAAAATGA
>VKOC01032663.1:0-13430 GCA_009364415.1 Spea multiplicata | reverse complement strand
AAATAGTAAACTCTATTTAGCAGGTTTTTTTTAGTACTTTTTGCAGATAAGTAAAATATTTTTCAAATAAAACAGAGAAAAAAATCACCATATTTTTTTTATAGTAAATTGCAAGATTCGATAAAAATAATGGTATCTTAAGGAAGCCCTGTTTGACCTGACAAAAACGAAACAATAAATAATGTGTGTGGGTGCGCTAAATGAGCACAAAGAAAATTACAGCTAAACGGCAACATTGAAAATTTTTAAAACAGCCTTTGTCCCAAAGTGTTCTACAAGTAAGAAACAAACATTGTCTTGTCATTAAGGGATTCATTGGCAGTTCTGACCTTGTATGTTTCAAGAGCCAAACACCCCTATGATCCTATTCTAATGAATTTCAATCCACTTAAGCAGTTCTGGTCCTGCTTTGGGGCTTTTAAACATAACACCCAGCAAGCTCCAACTATATTTTATTAAGACTTTATTAAGATATAGCGAGGCAGCCCCTTCCATGGTGCATCTGTCAGGATCAAGGTGAGGAACCCGATATGCAGGAAAACCCAGCAAAGTCCAGATCAAACCAAAGGTTTAGCAGCGTAGCCGGTAACAATAGCCAGAGGGTCAGGATAGGAGACAGCAACGTAGTCAGTAACAATAGCCAAAGTTCAGGGTTGGAGATAGCAGCGTAGTCGGTATCAATAGCCAAGGGGTCAGGATTGGAGGTAGCAGCGTAGTCGGTATCAAAAAACAAAGGGTAATAACAGGGATCAGGAGAGAACAACAATGTAGCTCTTAACAGCACAATAACTGAGCACTGAATGATTCTCAGTGCTCATTTTTAAAGCTACCACCAGAGGTCGCCCTTCCCCCTGTACGTGCTGACGGTGGTGTGTGTTCCCCGCCCTCTCCATTCAGGAGTGAATAAGGAGAGGTGGGGACGTGCGCGCTCGCTCTTTGAGACCGGCATTGTGGCAGGAGCAGTGAGAGCGGCGGCGTGGGAGCTGGTACCCGCAGTCAGCGGGTACTCAGGTGAGTCACTGCGCTGGGGGTTTCTTCGTGGACCCCGACAGTACCCCCCCTGAGGGGAGGCCTTCCGACTCTAGGAGGTCCTGGGCGGTTCGGATTACGACGATGGAAAGCAGAGATGAGATCGGGAGCATGGACTTCGTGAGCCGATTCCCATGAATCTTCATTTGGGTCATATCCCTTCCAGCGGATCAGGTACTGGAGGCGACCATAATGTCGTTGTGAGTCCAGAATCTCCTCCACCTCATATTCTTCAATGTCATCAATCAGGACAGGAGCGGGAGGATCAGGTCGTCTGTTAGGAAAGGGATTCTCCTTCCATGGTTTTAGGAGACATACGTGAAAAACAGGGTGAACAGACATGGTGTCTGGCAATTCGAGTTCCACCACCAAAGGGGAAATGAGACGACGGATACGAAAAGGTCCTATGTACCTTGGCCCCAACTTCTTAGAGGGACAGTTGAGATGGAGGTGTTTGGTTGATAGCCAGACCATGTCGCCCATATGATATATTGGGGCTTCAGTACGGTGTTGGTCTGCAAAACGTTTGTGTTGTTGTTGAGTCTTTTGTAGTGTCTCGCGAAGGGTTTCGAATGTTCTGGTGAGTTTGCAAACGTGTTCGGATACCGAAGGAACAGCACATGAAATGGGAGAGCCCGGAAGCATAGCAGGATGGCATCCATGATTGGCATAAAAGGGGGACATCTTAATGGAGCGATGAGTATGGTTATTGTAAGCAAACTCGGCTAAAGGTAGGTAATGGTTCCAATCATCTTGGAGATAGGAAGTGAAGCAGCGCAGGTACTGTTCCAGAGTTTGATTTGTGCGTTCCGTCTGGCCGTTACTCTGTGGGTGGAATGCCGTAGATAGGGACCGCTGAATGTGTAACTGTTCGCAGAAAGCCCTCCAAAAGTGAGAGGTGAATTGGGAGCCGCGATCCGTAACTATTCGCGTGGGTAAGCCGTGAAGGCGGAAGATTTCACGTATGAACAGTGCGGCTGTCTCGGTGGCGGAAGGGAGATGGTTAAACGGGAGGAAGTGCGCCATCTTCGTAAAGCGGTCGACCACAACCATGATCGTAGTCTGATTATTGGAAGACGGTAAGTCAGTAATAAAATCTGCTGTAATATCAGTCCAGGGTCCCGAAGGAATAGGAAGGGGTTGTAAGAGACCAGCTGTCTTTTGATGGATCTCTTTGGAGCGGGCACAGGTACCACAGGAGTTCACGAAGGATATTACATCTTTTTTCATCTCGGGCCACCAGAAGGAGCGCTGGATCAGGTCGAGAGTTTGTTTGATGCCCCCGTGACCAGCAGCTGGAGTGTCGTGAAATGACTGTAAAATTTGTAAGCGATCCTCAGGTGGAACATAAATAAAGTTGTTGTAACGATAAAAACCCTGTTCATGACGTAATCCGGGAATCTCAGGTGGGCTAGTTCTACTAGAATGTTGGCGTACTGAATCCCAAACGGAATGGGTTACAACCAGAAAGTGGTTAGAGGATAGAACGGTATCCTGGCGGATCTGCTGCAGGAAGTTCATGCATTCTGGACAGGGAGTCTGCCTTGGTGTTACGAGAACCCGGGCGGTAGGTAATATGTAACGGAAATCGGGTAAAAAATAAAGACCACCTGGCTAGCCGTGGTTGCAAACGTCTGGCGGATCGAAGATATTCTAGGTTTTTATGATCTGTGAAGACCGTAATAGGGTGAAGGGCCCCTTCGAGGAGATGTCGCCACTCCTCCAGTGCAAGCTTTATGGCTAACAATTCCCGTTCACCGATGCAATAGTTTCTCTCGGCTGGTGTGAGTGTCCTTGAGAAGAAAGCTACTGGGTGCAATTGGCTGTCAACGTCCTGCCGCTGGGAAAGGATCGCACCGACGGCGGTGTCAGATGCGTCAACCTCCAGTGTATAGGGTCTTTGAGAATCCGGTAATTGGAGTATGGGGGCGGAAGAAAATTTCTTTTTTAGGTGATCGAAGGCTTTCTGAGCCGCTTCGGTCCAGTTAAATCTTTGTTTCTTTGATGAGAGCGTGGTAATAGGTTGTATTATGTGGGAAAAGTTACGAATAAATTTACGATAAAAATTAGCAAAACCAACAAATCGTTGGACACCCTTACGGTCTGTAGGAGCTGACCAGTTGAGAATTGCCGAAACTTTCTTTGGGTCCATCTCGATACTGGTTGGGGATAGTATATACCCGAGGAATTCAATTCTTTGCACTTCGAACACACACTTTTCTAATTTAATATATAGTCCGTGTTTTCTTAAACGAGACAATACTTGACACATATGCTTCCGATGCTCCTCTAGTGACGGAGAGTACACCAATATGTCATCTAAGTACACTATTACAAAATGATCTAGGATGTCGTGGAAAATATCATTTACGAAGTGTTGGAAGGTGGCTGGAGCATTGCATAGGCCAAACGGCATCACTAGATATTCAAAATGTCCGTAGCGACACCGAAAAGCCGTCTTCCACTCGTCATCCTTCCGTATTCTGACCAGATTGTACGCCCCACGGAGGTCCAGCTTGGTGAAGATTTTAGCAGAACGCACATGCTCTAGTAACTCCGAGATTAAGGGTAACGGGTAGCGATTCTTCACCGTGATGTTATTGAGTTCCCGGTAGTCGACACAGGGACGCAAACCCCCATCTTTCTTGTGTACAAAGAAGATGCCGGCTCCCGCAGGTGAAGTGGAAGGACGTATAAAACCTTTTGCCAGGTTATCCTTTATATATTCTTTTAATGTGATGAGTTCTGGCTCTGAGAGGGGATAGATACGGCCGAAGGGGATAGCCGCACCTGGCAAAAGGTCGATAGGACAGTCATACGGTCTGGAGGGGGGAAGTTTATCGGCACTTTTCTTCTCGAAGACATCTTTGAATTGATAATAGGGAAGGGGAATTTCTTGTAAAAGCATAACTTGTGTGTGGCAGATGGATTCAGTCTTTATGCAACGGATGGTGCACTGAGTGGAAGTAAATTGAAGCACGCCAGACTCCCAGTTGATACAAGGATTATGCTTCCTAAGCCATGGGAGGCCCAGGATAATAGGAGATACCGGAGAAGGAACAACGTCGAATTGGATGGTCTCAACATGGCCGACCCCTATTTGGAGGGTCAAAGGGATGGTCTCCCTTACAATAGGGCCGGTCTTAAGAGGGCTTCCGTCCACTAGTTGGATAGAGACAGGAGTTTTCTTGTAACGTGTAGGGATGTTCAAAATCTGAAGTGTCTTGGCGTCAATGAAGTTTCCGCTGGCGCCGGAATCTATCATGGCTGGGAGACGGATCTCCCCTTTAATCCACTGCAAAGATACGGAAATGGATAAGTGAGGTGATAGACAAGGATTTCTTCCAGAATTAACATGAAACAGGGTGGTTGGTTTCTTACCCTGAGTATAGCGGTTACGGGTTCTACAGTCTTTGTAGGTATGGCCAGGTCTGCCACAGTACATACAGAGGTTCAGGGCTCTGCGACGTTCTTTTTCCGCATCCGAGAGTGGTCCTCGAATTATGCCGATCTGCATGGGTTCCTCTGTAGAAGGAGGAGAGGGTGCCCTGGGAAGTGTACGTACAGGTGTCCAGCTAGAAGACGTGGCTTGTCGCTCGGATCGCCTCTGCCGGAGCCTTCTATCAATTTGTGTGGCCAGGCGCACAAACTCTTCCAATGAGGAGGGAACAGAAGTGCGGGCTAATTCATCCTTTATGGCCTCCGATAAACCCCAGCGAAATTGGTCATGGAGTGCTGGTTCGTTCCAGTTAGACTCTAAGGCCAGACGCCGAAACTCTGTGATGTATTCCTCTACTGGCCGCCGACCTTGTTTCAAGGTACGTATAGTAGTAGCAGCAGAGGATATTCTGAAGGGGTCCTCATAGAGGGAATCCAGAGCTTCACGGAACGAATGCCAAGAGTCCAACAGTGGGCTATTACTGTGTAAAAGATGGTGTGCCCAGAGTTGAGGTTCACCGGAGAGTAAGGCTATAGCAGTATGTACTTTGACGTAGTCGGTAGGGTAGGTCCGGGGTTTAAGGCGAAACAGGATCTCACAGGACGTGATGAAAACACGATAGGCCTTATGATCTCCTGAAAACCTTTCCGGTAATGGTATTTGGGGTTCAAGGGCAGTAGCGCCCTCAGCGACTGGGGGTGATGACGTAGAAGGAGTAGGTGGAACTTGCTCGGTAGGTGCACTCAGTTGTAATTGCAGGTGATGCACCTGTTGCCGTAGATTCTGTTGGTCAGCCCGCATATCTTGGAGCGTCTGTTGAAAACCGGTCAACTGCTGTGTAAGGGCAGCGATAGTGTCAGCTAATCCTGCGGGTTCCATGACAGGCTCAGTTATTATGTCAGGATCAAGGTGAGGAACCCGATATGCAGGAAAACCCAGCAAAGTCCAGATCAAACCAAAGGTTTAGCAGCGTAGCCGGTAACAATAGCCAGAGGGTCAGGATAGGAGACAGCAGCGTAGTCAGTAACAATAGCCAAAGGTTCAGGGTTGGAGAAAGCAGCGTAGTCGGTATCATTAGCCAAAGGTTCAGGTATGGAGATAGCAGCGTAGTCGGTATCAATAGCCAAAGGGGTTAATAACAGGGCTCAGGAGAGAACAACAATGTAGCTCTTAACAGCACAATAACTGAGCACTGAATGATTCTCAGTGCTCATTTTTAAAGCTACCACCAGAGGTCGCCCCTCCCCCTGAATGTGCTGACGGTGGTGTGGGTTCCCCGCCCTCTCCATTCAGGAGTGAATAAGGAGAGGTGGGGGCATGCGCGCTCGCTCTTTGAGACCGGCATTGTGGCAGGAGCAGTGAGAGCAGCGGCGTGGGAGCTGGTACCCGCAGTCAGCGGGTACTCAGGTGAGTCACTGCGTTGGGGGTTTCTTCGTGGACCCTGACAGCATCATATGCTTTTATTGAAACCTGAGCAGAAAGCTATACACAATGCCTAATGCAATAAAACTGGTTACCTATATTCAATGACCATGTCATGCAGCCCCAGTGTCAATTCTTAATTCCAGGGCTATTCTTTTACTCTACATTAAGGTGACCAGATTTTTAGAATTAAATATGGGGACATTTTTTTTTAATTGGCAAAGGGTAAAAAACTATTTTATAAGTATAATTTATTTCTTATGTGATGGGATTGGGATGCCTGAAGCCACAATGTAATGCCACTGTTCCTTTTTCAATAAAATATGCAGATAGAGTAAATAACACAAAATCTTCACTTTTCCTCTCACTACAAAGTCAGGAGAGCGTTTTATATCTGGAGAAGTAAAAATTAAAGACAAGGTTTTTCCTGAGAAATGGCTCTGAAAAATACCCCTGCAGCGCTGCTGGGGATCCTCCTCTCTGGCAGCTGGTGAACGTCTGCGTGCAACCTCCGCTGCTACATGACACATTTTCACTGGACTTCTATGATGGCGCACCGGCATGCCGTGACCTTCCGGTGCTTGGTCATAGAAGCCACAGTGTAGTGTCTGGTAGCAGCGGAGGTTGTCTGTATGCACCGTGCAGACTTCCACCAGCTGTCCTTACTAGACAACAGGGAGTCTGGAACACGGGGGACAAATCTAGGGGGGCATATAGGGGAGTATAAGGCATATCAGGCGGGCAAATTGGCAAATAAGGAGGAATAAGCCATATCTGTGGGGCAGAGTGGCATATTGGAGGTATAAAGCATATCAAGGAGGCAGAGTGGCATATAGGGGAATAAGGCATATCTGGAGGGCAGAGTAGCAAGCAGTAGGGCAGATGTGCATAACTGGGGAGCAGGTTGGCAAATTAAAGGAAATAAAAAATGCATTTTTCGCAATCATAGTTTTTAGTAAAAATAAGAAAAAAAGTTTACAGATGAATTAATATTTACTAATACAACTAGTACTGACACCCACATCTGGATGAGTTAAGCTACAAAAAAAATCCACGCTGCTTTGCCTTTGACCCCCCTTTTTGTGTTTTTTTGCCCCCTTGTTTATTGCCCCCAGCCAGCACTATGTGTATTTATGCCCCCAGCCTGCATGTAATGGCCCCTTGTGTATTAATGCCACTGCCCCAGAGAAAATACTGCCCTGCAGTATGGATGATGTATATCTGACTAGTTGGTTCCCTTCCATGGGTCTATACATTCCACATACTGCACGGCAGCATTTTATATTGGCTGGTCAGCAATAAGTAAAAGTTATGTATCCTGGAAAAAATGGCCGATGTGGTCACCCTTGTGTATTGCCCCCAGCTAGCCCCACATTGTTTATTTATCCCACCACCCAGCCACTTTTTTGATTTATGCGATTCCCCCAGCCAGCACCCTCTTGTGAATTATTGCCCCCATACCCTTGCATGTTGCCCCCCTTTAGTATCATTTCAGCCATGGCACTCAGATTGGAAGCAGGACCTGCCCAAGAGCCAGATTGGAAGTATAGGACTTGCCATCCTAGTCTCAAACAGCCTCCCTGTGCCATGCACATGCATGCTTTCATACACATATTCATTCATTTACTCATTCACAAACATTCATTCACAAATTTATTCATTAACAGATACTCATTCACTCATTCATTCACTAATTCACAGATACTCATTCATTCCCTCAATCACGCATACGCGTTCATACATCCCCCCACCCCCTTACCTGAACTGCAGATCGCTCTGTGCTGTTTGCAGCTTTCCACAGGGGCCGTTGCTTCCCTCTGCATTGCTCGCAGTCTGTGTGAGCGCTTCTCTTGTACCGCCCAGAGGAAGCAGGAACGGAGTGGGTCCATGTCACATGATATAAATTCATGTGACTCTGCTGGGTTCCTGCTTCCCCAGGGTGGTTTCAAGAGACGTTGCTCGCATACACTGTGCAAGCAATGCATGGATAAGGAGCAGGGGCCCTGCGGAAGTTAAACTGCCCCTGCATCCGGGGACATAATTTGTCCGGGGACAGTGCACTCTATGCGGCGTCTGGTCACATACTCTACATGCAAAACACATATCTCCAAGAAACATGGCAGATAGCACCTTATGATATAACTCTAGGATGATGTTGGACCATAAAACAAAGTGTGTATATATATATATATATATATATATATATATAATTACAGATGGGGGATTTATGAATGTACTTATAAATTCATGACATTTCCTCTAATCTAAAAATCATTATATTTGATGTTATAATTCTACTTTCAAAACAAGCATTAGGTATATTTATTTGAAATAAAAGCCATGACAAGGGATCAATCATTATAAATTTAGCCTTCGGCTATGCTTCTAATATTTCAAGTTTATTTTTTGCTTTCTTAGTTGATAATGCCATCGTAATTAATGTGTTACAATCCTTTTATCTCAGATGGTATAAATTGAGTGGTAGTTGAACATTTACCTATAATTCTACGATATGAAGATCACAGGTTGTTTTTTGCTAGTAGCTATAAGCTGCTTCTTCAGTAAGTTAAGCTTAAATCCCTGTTCTAGTGTTCTTGAGATTGTTCTTGTGTAGCTCATGTTTTTTTTTGTTTATTCATGTTGTTCTATTCAACAGATAAGTGTATCTTTAGTAGCTGTCTGTATATCTATCTATCTATCTATCTATCTATCTATCTATCTGTGTTTTCATTGATAAAATTATTTTGCCCATGGTTTAACTTTGTTTTACCTACCTAATTTCTAGCTCCAGCCACATCTAACTGTATCAGAAAATGTGTTCAAAGTTGCGAGTCCCGTTCCAATGCTGATCTATCTTGTTTGCATTTGGCTTTGGTGAGTATTTGTTTATTTGCCTCACGAAGCAAATTTTATTTACAATAAAGTTACAATATACAGCATATATTGCACAGTTCTGGAGGCCTGTCACTAGAAGGATATAGACATTCTGGTGGAAAAAATGATCAGGAAATTCTGAAGAATTTTAATATTTGTAGTGTGAAGGAGAAGAGAGAAGGCATGTAATACAATAAGGAATTTGAACGTGCTTGAGGTACCCATAGGCTATCCTGAATATCAGACAAAGAATGGAATGAGGCTTAAAGATTTCACAGCAGGAAAAATGGGCAAACTAATGGTCAAATAGTTCTCATCGGCTGTCAAATGTTATGTTTCTATATATATAAAACCATAGATATTCTTAATTTTAGAAATACTGTTATGTGGTAGGAAAACCTAAGGGCATAGTGTGTAGAACTCTATATTTAATCATTGTAATATTCCAAAACAGTAAATACAGAAGGATGTTTCAATATACATTGAAAATGCAATGTATATTCTCTATGTTTGCGCATGATCTATAGGCTGAGCTGGGATATTGATATCAGGCAGTACCAATTACACTAATTACAAAAAATCTAAACTTTTTGACTACACACATTATCTGAACGTAAGAAAAAAAATGTTAAGGCAACGCATTTTATCACAGGAAAATGATTAAGTAAACACACATTTTTTTTCTATAGGCCTCAAACTTGCCAGCCACTGTTAATGCCATGGCTCACTTCCTATGTTCCTACGACAGATGCAAGGTATGGTTACAGCTAAGCTACATATAAAAAAACTACAGTATAGAGTCAAGAAAAGGAAAACATGAGATTAAGAATGGCGCCTTTACATTATTTTATCCATACTAGCCTTACTATTCTCATATTTATTTTAGCACATGAATAACAAACGTGAACTTCTGAGAGCCCTTACAAATCTTATGGTAAGTCTCTAAGAGCTGCACTGTGGTAGACCCATGTTGCCCATGTCATTTATATATATAAAAAAATATGTTTTTTTTTGTTTTTTGTTTTTTTTTATTATCAAAAATAGAAAAGACAACAAATACCAACACAGGGAAACAATCTCTGTGTTGGACAGTTAAAAAAAACATTGTTATATACAGTCTGTCAAGAGCCATAGCAAGTGGTGGAAAACAAAATTAATGGAAATCATTCAGTTAATCTTCACCATATCAGCTATATAACCAACGGGCCAGACACAGAAAATGAGTAGTGGAACCAATAGAGATTTTTTGACGAGATGGAGAAAAATATGTTTCTGACTTTAACTCATCTACAGAAGCTAATAAAAAAACCTAAATATATTCAAATATTTGTCCTGCAATAGAAATACCATATGTTTTTAGTTTTTTTTGCTTTTGTTTTGCAAGTTATAGAGCAATAAGTACAAGTTGCATACTGCTATTTCAAAACCATTTTTTTCCAAAAATGGCCATTCTGCCCCATATCCTATTTGTGACACACATTTGAAGATGGCCACTTCAATTTATCCCCATCAAACTATATGTTTAAAAAACTAGATGTTTCCATGCACTAATTCTACTACCAGCTGTTGTCAGAGTTTGTGGTAGTAAACTTTTTGCCTTTTTTTATACACACATTTTACTGCAGGTATGAATTTATCGCTCCTGGTTCCTAAGCTCTGTTTTAGCCTGCCCTTATGTCCTATTTGGGAGCTCTTTAAAGCTGGACATTTTGATTTATATATTTTTGAAATATAGACACCCAGGGTATTGCAAGTGCTGGTATTTTAACACTTTTCATAAACACATTTCACTACGAGCCTTTGTCAAAGTTTGTTGTAGCATTTTTTTCTGTGTTTTTTCACACACATTCTACTTTAGATATGAATTTACAGTTCCTGTTATATGTTACTGTCAAAAAACAATGTGTGTTTAGCAGCATCTTCTGAGTACAGTGATACCCTCACTGTACCCTTATTTGGAAGGTAAAAGGCCACCTTTGTGAGTTGTGCATTTTTATGGACTTTTAACATTTGGTCAGTCTGTGCCCATGTCCTATTTTTGGGACATCTTTGACTGTTTTTTTTTTAAATTTTTGGAACTGGATGGTTCCTCAGATTTTTCCAATTGTTTCTTATTTTTGCTTAACTTTTAAAAAATGTATTTTACTAATCACATTGTGATTATAAAGCTGGGTTCTATTGACTAGCATTGTTGAATGTGTAGTACCTGTATTCAATCTGCATAGAGAGACCCTCTTGAAAACAAAATCTCTCTTAAGTGGCGTCTTTTTGGGATGGGTTTTCGCTGTTGCTGAATGCCTCTCTATCGAGGCACTTCAGCGCCACCGTTTACATCGTTGATCACCTCCTAAGCACTTTTAAATCAGGCGTCTGACCCCATATTATAAAAGGTGTACGTTGACATCTAGGGAGGAGCCACGCAGGGCCCCTGCTGCAGATCTCGGTGTTACTGAATGCCTCGACATTAGGAGAAGAAAGCCATTGTTTTAAGTTATGATGTGCCCTTAATGTGCACTTAAATTGTCACCTATGGGATGTTTTTCTGTGACGTGCCTGGGAAGTGAATTGTCATCAAGGGGTTAAACTAACTTAGATAGAAAGAGGTGTACATGTTGTTCAAACAATTATAGCATGATAGGTCCCAGGAAAAGGTGAATTAAGTTGAAATGAAGAGAGGGATAACATAATTTAAAGGGGATGTTTGCAATGGGGGAAATTATAGTACAAAGGGAACACTCAGCTATGCTGTGCATTAAAGTGCTAGTGTCTCTTTAACAAAAAAATATTTTGCCATGATGTATCTTGAGATAAGGCCTATAATGGAAGCATTATGTAAGTGTGAGTTACTGTAAGTTAAGTCAATGTAAAAAGAGTACTGCTTTTATATTACCTTGTGCTATCACCTTTCCATTTCAGGATGTCACTGCCTGCCCATCAAGGAACCTTTTGGGAACTGGTACAACAGTTGTAAGTTCTACACTCCTTTAGAAAGAAACAAAGAACCTCGCGGCCCATCCAATTTGCTCCATACTTCTGCTATAAAGACTCAAACTTTAACCTGTCCTTAGTCTTATCTTTTATTTGGGATATCCATATGTCCCATGCATGTTTTAATTACCCCACTGTATTAAGGTCCACCACTACAACAGTAGAGGTATTCACTCCTGTAACATTTTAAAAAGTTACAGGTAGTTTGTGAAAAACTCTTAAACAACTATATAATTTGAATTTTTAAAAACCTATTGATGCTTGTAGTCTGTGAAATCATATAAGAAACCAACACCATTTACTTCCATTTTTCAAATTATTTTAGGAAGATCTTCTCATGGATGTGGACGGTACACTGGAGCATCTGTTAAGGACAGTAGTACAGTTACTGGTAATATGTATTTATTTTACGTAAAGATATAAACAATGCAAAATGAGAGATGGTGCATTTAGGCATACACTAGGGGCTTTTTTCTTTTCACCAGTCAGGTATCAAACATGTACAATATGTTACTTTATTGTGTACCCCTGCACATAACTAGATTGATACAAGGTATACCCATGACACTACTGCTAGGGGGAGTACCTAAAATAATACCTTATTTTATGGTACATGGTTGAGAATGCAGAACAGATATAAGGATAACTATAACAAGAATGTCACTTAGAAAAATGAGTAAAAGTGAGTGAAAGGTATATAAAGATTCGGATGAGATTGTTGATGAATGCTAAAAACTTGAAGATAGAAATAACATTTCTAGATAAAGATGAGGTAATAAGAGAAAGTCTAGAAGATGTGAAAAAATGAGGCTGAGATAATTATCTAAGAAGCAATATATTAAATACATTAAAACATTATTTATACATTTACATAAACCAATAAAAGACCTATAAATATTTCTAGTATATGATATTTTTTAAAAAAAATATATATAAATATATATTTCACATATGATAAAATAAACAATAATGTGTTAAAGACTTTTTTTATTTTTTTTATTTTTTAGAGTTCTCTCGATCTAGGATCACTTAATACACCTTTGTGCGGATTACTGGTAAGATCTTGTTGGTAAAGATTGTATGAAATGCTAACAATATTAATCCCTTCCGTTTTATTTTTTCACAATGTTTGCACTAAATGGCCAGAGCCGTTTTTGTGCACAAGTAGTAGTTTTTTCAGCACAAGTAGGGAAATTAGGAAAAAAAAGGAGCCATTTTCACAGTTTCACCTATTAACTCTATATATAACCAGCGCAAATGGAAAAAAACTCCAAAAGTGTATTTAGGTATTTGTCCTGTTTTTGGAAACACCTATATGCCTGGTATTTCTAAACAAGATTTTTTTTAAATGCGGTATGCTGGGAGTTGGGCCCCGTAGCGGCCAGAAAAAGAAAAACTGCTCAACAAAAGTATATATATTTTGAAAGTTGACATACTAAAGTATTTTACAAGGGGCATTTTAACTTTTTATTTAACCATTTTAGCATCAGTCTGTCTTAAACATTGCAGTAAAATTTCATTTTTTTCATTTTTAACAAACTCATTCTATCCAAACACAATATTTCAGTACATTTATTTCCCTGGGTACATGAAATGACTGAAAAAACTTTTGATTTGTATTCAGAAACACCCCCTGAGTAGAGGAATACCCAATATACATGGGTAGGCTATGCGCATT